>PVIC010007662.1:0-50303 GCA_004025085.1 Thryonomys swinderianus | reverse complement strand
TATGGAGCCCAGGCAAGCCGCCGCGAACTCAGCAATCCTCCTGTCTCTGCCTCCCGAGTGCTGGGATGACAGGCGTGAGCCACCACGTCCGGCATTGTGGTATGCGGTGTTGATTGTTGGTGGGCGTGTCTCCACGCCCAGCATTCTATGTGGTTACCGGGGATCGAACTCAGGACCTTGCGCTTGCGAGGCAGGCGCCAGAACCATTGAGCTAACCCTCCGGCCCTAAAAGGGGTATTTTACAGGTGATGAATCTAAGGCATTCAGGGGGCATTAATCTTTGGTGATAATTACCAGGACATACAGTTTGTTTATCTTCAAACAGTGCCCAAATATCCATATGAATTCATGAAGTATTTTTCATTTTAAAATATTTACTTCCTAGTTCTGTCTCTGGAAAAGGTCTACAGTAACCAATCTAATAGTAACAACACACCAAGCCCTCAGATCTGAGTCTCTAGATACTATTCTCCACTAAAAGGAACCAGGGCTCTTTAGAGAAACAGGTACCTCTTGCAGGTTTGGGTGAGCAAAGTACAAGATGAGCCAAGGACAACCTCTCATAGCAGGATGTGAGGAAGGGCTCACCAAATGAGGGGGAGTAATGAAAGGTAAAAAGGGACAATCAAAATATGTTCTTACTGGACAGCAATAGGTTGATTTAATCATCATAAATTAATAAATGAACCAGATATGGTACACATACCTGTAATCCCAGTACTCTGGGAAGCTGAGGCAGGAAAATCACAAGTTCAGACCCAGCCTGGAAAACTTACCAAGACTTTGTCTCAAAATTAAAAAAAAAAAAAAGTTTGAGGCTTGCCTGGGCTACATAGTGAACCCAGGGCCAGCCTAAGCAACAAAGCAAGACCCTGTCTCAAATAAATAAATGAATGAATGAACGAAAAAGAAAAAAAAAAGGGACAGGGATGTACCTCAGTACAAAGGATCTTGATCAATCCTCAGTACCATAAAAAAAATTTTTAATGAATAAATGCAAGTCAGATGTAGTGGCAAATGCCTGTAATCCCAGCACTTAGGAGGCTGAGGCAAGAGGCAAATTCCAGGTCAGCCTGGATTACACAGTGAGTTCAAGGCCAGAATAACATAGCAAGATACACACACATACACACACACACTAAATAAATACATAAATGCAATGGATGGAAAGTTATGAAATATGTTTAGAATCAATGAATTCATTAATGAGACCCTAAAGCCAAAAATCCTTGAATTCATCACCTTTGAAAAAGTTCATTTTTTTTCTGAATACAAATAAATATAAGCAAGAAAATTAAGTATTTACAAAGCTTTTCCTATATAATTTTTGGGGGGGTTTCTTGAGACAGGGTCTTGCTATGTAGTTCAGGCTGGCCTTAGACTCAATATATAGTCCAGGCTGGTCTCAAACTCACCTCCTGCCTCAGCCTGCCAAGTGCTGGGGTTACAGGTGTCCACCAACATGCCCAGTGTCTTGTATAAATCAGACCTCAATATAGCCATACAGTTGATATGAGAGAGGTTTTCTTTCCAGCAAGTAGAAGAAATGGGAATAGAATTAAAAGGATTCAATTCTATTTAAGTCAATTTAATTATATTTAAGTAATAAAATCAATGGTCTACTAAGTTAATTAAGCTTAATAATAAAAGACTAAATTGATTTAAAAGAATTAAAGTAATAAAAATAGAGTAAGAAATATGTTTCCACTTAGATGGCATCAGCCAAATTCACCCTGTGGAAACTATTGCAGGACAAATGGGGCTTCTTTAACACACACATTGCAAGGGAAAAAACTGGAAAGAGGACATATCTGAAGAAATGCATCAACCAAAGGCAACATTTAGATCTTCTGACCCCTAGAATACTTAGGAGACCAGGCAGGTGGAGCCCTGGCCACCAAATATTTGATGATATGAAATCTGAGAGACAGTGCTAATTTTCTGAAGTGTGATAAAGCTACTATGGTTGAGTTTTAGTTTGTGTGTTCCTGTTGTTTGGGGGTTTTATTTATAATTCTTAATTGTCTGAGATACAAACTGCACTATTTGTGAATGAGATGGTGCCCGCATGTTTTTCTAAAATAGCTCCATAGAAAGGAAGGAGAGGACCGGGCATTTAGCTCAGTGGTTCCAGTATCTGTCTTGCAAGCAGAAGGTCCTGAGTTCAATCCCTGGTAATCACATACCACCATGCATGGTGACTCACGCCCACCAGCAATCAGTACCACATACCACAATGCTTGGCATGGTGGCTCACGCCTGTAATCACAGCACTCAGGAGGCAAAGGCAGGAGGAGGGTTGTAAGTTCAAGGCTTGCCTGGGCTACATAGTGAGCTCAGGGTCAGCCTGAACTACAAAGTGAGACCCTGTCTCAAAGCAAAGAAAAGAAAGGAAGGAGAAAAAGTGAAGGTATACAGAAAGTAGAAATGGGAATATATTGATATACTGATATTTGGTGAAACTGGGTAATGGTATGGGTTCTTTATACTACTTGCTCTCTCTCTTTTTGGGGGACATACTGGGGATTGAACTCATGACTATGGTGCCACTGACCTAAATCCCCAGCTTTCTATTCTCTTTATAGTTGAACATTTCTATACTGAAAAGTTAAAACACATACATACATACACACACACACACACACACGCACGCACACACACACACTCCTTTGGAGTGCTTCTTCCTCCTGTGCTACCACCATCATGGCTCAGCTGGACCACCACAGTGGCATCCTCCTCTTTGGGGCTCCCTGTTTCCATCCATCAACAGACTTACTTTCCATACAGCAGACTGAGAGCCACATAAACCCAACCTGCTCTCTGTCCTCCTGAAACTCCTCCCTCAGAGGAAAAGCCAAAATCACACTGTGGCCCAGGAGGCCCCACCTAATCTGTGCATGGTCAAGCCCCTGGCCTCCTGCCTCCACTCTGCCCCTTACTCACCGTTTCTGGCACACCAGGCTCAGTGCTCCTCACATGCTGGGCTCACTCCGGACACTCTGCACATGCCCAGGACATTTCTCCTAGCTATTTGCATCGCTCACTCCCTTAACCTTCAGATCTCTCAAATCTCAGTTATCACTAAAGCTTTTCCAGGTCAATCTACAGTTGCAAACATTTTCTTTCCTTCTCGCTTTCTCACTCTCACACTCTCTCCTCTTATTCTTTTACTTTTTTCCTTAGCAGTTTTTTCCTCATCTAAAATATCATGTATTTTAGTTACTATTTTATCATCTCATCCCACTAACATGTAAACCTCAGACACCCAGAACAAGTGCTCCTTAAATATTTGTTAACTTGGGCCTGAGATTTAGCTCAGTGGTTCAGGTGCCTGCCTCCCAACCACAAGGCCCTGAGTTCGATCCCGGTAACCACATACAATGCTGGGCGTGGTGACTCACGCCCACCAGCAATCAATACCACATACCACAGTGCCGGGCGTGGTGGCTCACGCCTGTAATCCCAGCACTCGGGAGGCAGAGACAGGAGGATTGCTGAGTTTGAGGCTTTCCTGGGCTACATAGTGAGCTCAGGGCCAGCCTGAACTACAAGGCGAGACCCTGTCTCAAAAAAAAAAAAAAATTTGCTAACTTAACAACTGAAAGCCCCCTAAGCCCACGTGAAACACTGTATTCTCATCCCCTGTCAGTTTCTAGTTTTTGTGACCTCCCTCCAGCCTAGGGGACCCAGGGGTAGTTCACTGTATCACCAAACATCATGAGCTGTCCACCCTGAGGTCCAGGGCCCACTTACCTGAAGTGTCATCTGGGGCCATGGACGGAGAGGGGTGGGGGCCAGCAGGGAACCCAATGATTCCTGGACATCAGGATGCTCTGCTAAAGAGAAGAGAAGGGCATGGGGCTGGAGATTTAGCTCAGTGGTTCTGCCGCCTGCCTAGCCAGCGCAAGGTCCCCCTGGTTTGATCCCTGGTAACCACATACAACAATACTGGGTGTGGTAGCTCACGCCTACCAGCAATCAGTACCACATACCACAAATGCCGGGCTTGGTGGCTCAAACCTGTAATCCCAATACTGGGAGGCAGAGACAGGAGGATTGCTGAGTTCAAGGCTTGCTTGAGCTACATAGGGAGCTCAGGGCCAGCCTGAACTACAAAGTGAGACCCTGTCTCGAATTAAAAAAAAAAAAAAAAAGCAAGAAGAAGAAGAAGACAATTTTTCTCTGAGGCTTTCTGAGACAGTCTAAGGGTGGCAGGGGGGAATTCTGTTTTTATAGAAAGAAAAGGGGGAAGAAGAAAGAAATGGTAAAAAGAGGCTAGAAGAATTGTGGTAAAGCACCTTCCTAGTCCATGCAAGGCCCGGGTTCCATCGCTACCACTACCAAATGAACAAAAAATTCAGACATGAAAATGGGACTAGAACTCCCAGCTTTCCAGGTGCTTACCCACAGCAGGGGTGTTATCATCCACGCTCTTCATCCTTAGCTCCTCTTCGTGAGGCCTGTGGGGCAGAGGAGAGTAGATGGCACCCTGAGAGGTCAGTCGTGGCACCCACAGTCACCTTCCACACTTCTGTGGTGGCCCATCTTTACCTGACAGCTGTTGTTTTCTCTTCCACTGCCTTTTTATTCCTTGATCATAAAAGTTCTATACACTCATTTTAGACATTTTACACAACACAGGAAAGTATAAAGATGTAAGAAACAAACAATCGCACATCAGTCAAAGACCTCCACTATCACGATTTTGGCAATTTTCATTCCAGACATTTTCCGAAACAGTTCAGTAGACATATTCTCACAGCTCATTTTATCCATTTAACAGTAAGAAACAGCATTAGAGACTTTTGTAAACAGCTGCTGAACACTCATCATACGGGTTTGCCCCAGCTATTCCCTTCCAAGTGTGCAGGTAGGTTGCTTAAAGCAAACTGGCAAACGGCACCAGGCAGTTTTATCAACAAAGTTCGGGGCTATATTCCAGGCTGTAGAGGAAGTCCTCCTAGCCCAGGGCAGATGAGAAGGCTATAGGGCACAGGGAAGCACAGTGGGAAGGAAGAAAGGGGAATGAGAGGGGATTCAGCTGCCCGCTTGCATCACCTTCTTACCTGTAATGGGCACAGGGGAGCCAGGATGTATACATCCGTTACAAGGGAATCAAGAGGAATGAGGAAGGAAAGGCAGGTACCAGGGCCCAGCACAGAGCAGGGGTCAAATCACAGGAGATACTGTATTTGTTGGTCAACCAAGTCAGATAGATCCCTGCATTGTATAAGCCAAGTATATTTCGGATCCTGCCGAGGTAAAGTCTGCTCACAGAGAAGGCACAGCTCCTATTTTCACATGAGTATCAAATGTCTACAGATAAGGCAAATGCCCGAAGCACTGATTACATGTTCAGAGGCCTGAGGGGAGCTGAGGAAATTGCTCAGATCTTCTTCTATGAGGCAATGGATTCATACTGACATTTGTGGAAATAGCTCAAAAATGATGAAAACATATAAACAATTGTCTTCACAAACAGAATGTCACTGGCTGACCGGCACGCAGTACTACAGCATTAAGCACTGGTCTACGTGCTTCACCTGTTCCTCCTCACTGCACCCACTGAGACAGGTAGCACAATTATTTCTATCTTATGGTGGTGATAAAGCAGAGGCTGGGTAAATGGCTCAAGGTCACACAAACAGAATCAAAACCCAGGCCAAAAGTCAAGGCAAAGCTGCCACTGCTTGGATAAGGGGGACTGGGGTCTTACCCAACCCTATCTCCAACTCTTTCTACAAGTGGGTAATACAGTCTCTCTCCGGATTGGGTTTTTCCTCTCATATTCACTTCCAGTTTCCCTGCCTCCATGCGACTTGTGGCTAGGAGACCACCAGAGACAGTGTGGCTGCAAGAACTTTTTTTTAGTACCCTCAAGGAGGAAGTTCGAACCATGTACATAACACGGATCTAGTCTTTGAGCTTCGGAAGGGACAGCCTGTTGTCTGTGCACTAGGACTCACACGTGCCACCAGCGGCCTCTGAACCAGAACACTGCGGAACCTCAAGTGTGCTTCCTACACACCACAGATGAGAAAGGAGGATTCAGAGCAAACTGCCTGGTCCTTGTCCTAAAATTCAAGCTTGTATCTGTGGCTCAACATGGATTTCTTCCAAGTGTCACTGACTGACCTCTGTTTAAAACAAAACAAAACATATTCCTGGAATCTTCTAAAGCAAGCCTCTCCAAGAACACCCCCAAACAGAGAGCTATGTCTCTGTCCCAGGTGCAGGACCAGACAAGCCTCCCTCCCTCCCATCTGGCCCCATCCCGAGGACCATGCGTGACAACCAGGCTTTGAAAAGCCATGACAACGAGAGTGAAAAGAGAGCTCAGGAAGTACGCATCCAGCAGGAAAAGGACGCCACAATTCAGCTACAGGAGAGAATAACAAATGCAAAAGAAATCCTTCAGCCACAAGGGCTTCACTTCCACAGCCAGGGATGTAAGAAGATGGTGACATCTGAAACTCAAATCAAGCAACTGAGTCCATTCCAGGATCCACAAAGTCATCAGAAGTGAATAAGCTGTTCTCCCAACCTCTACTCGGAGAAACCAAAGCAGGAAACAGGCCTTTACCCTTTACCTCCTCCAATGTGAGCCGTTTCCATTGATTATGCCAAGTCATTTGAAAGCCTTCCCATCTACTCTTCAATGGAGAACCCTTCCTTTCTTACAAATACAGAAGCTAAGGCTTAAGGAACTGTGTCTCTGTAACCATGACTACATACCACACTGATAACGTACAAAGGTACCACTTTGAAGACAGTCTTCAAAAAAAGAAAAATATATATATATATAAAATCACAATCTTTGACAGCAAAAATTTTATTTAAATGATGACTACAATCAAAAAGGAGGACAAAAATTGAGTACACATGTATACTGACTCATTGATCAGTAACAGAGAAGAAGGGTTCTTAGAAAAATGGGGAGGGAGATTCAGAACAAAACTGTACTTACAGTGCACCTGCTAATTTTCAAGAAGGAAACCTACCCTTTTGGCACCTGTCCCACAAATGCACAGGGCCTCCTCTCCGGTGCAGTGGGCAGCAGAGGCCCGGGACACACACTGCTGCAGGTGTCTTGGGCCTGCGCCATTCAGGTGTCTGCAAACATTAGTCAACCCCATATCACCTCGAAGAGGCCATCTCAAACCTGCACACCAGTTTCCTGGGCATGAAGTGCCTCCTGCCATCAGGAAACTCCACAGCTGCTGACCTCAGACAGGACACCAGGAGATGAGGGGGTGAGATTTTAGAAAGAGGTGACATTGGCCCCAGCCTAGGCCAAGATGGAACAGAAAGATTAACTGCCAGCTGGAGAGTGAGCAAGCAAGGAAGCACAGGCAAACCCCCTGGAGAAAGGCCAAACAGGCCCTCTGGGCAGTCACTCACTGCCAATCACCACCACCGGAGTCTTCTGTGAGTGGCCCCAGTGCTCCTATCTTCCAAGAACTTCACCAGCCACAAGTGGGTCAGGCCCTGAAACCCAAAGGGAAACTCAGCAGAGGCCAGCTCTCATGGAGACAACCTGATGATGCTGCTATTCTCCGAGGGAACCGGCGGCTTCAGAAAGCTACCCCGCCAATACTTGGAACCCTAGTTACCCTGGGCCATGTGCTTTCTTAAAAGAATGGGGTTTAAAGGCAGCTGTGAAAGCCACCAAGTTATGTAGGCCACTGCCTTGCCTTCCCCAACCAGTGTCAGCCTCAATGTTGGGACTTGTGGACAAGCCAGAGGGAGGTAGGAAAGGAGTAGCTCATCATGCCCTGAGCTTTTTTCATAGCAGTGGTGATTCTCTGGCCATGGTCTACATCAGGAAAACCATCTTACATCATTACCCACACAAGTGTAAATGTATATGCATATATAAAACTGAAAAACTGCTGTTTTTTGAATGAAACAATACTTACCTTTACTGCATATTATGAGGCACTATAGTATTGGGGGGGGGAGACAGGGTCTCACTGTGCAGTTCAGGCTGGCCCTGAACTCACAGTAATCCTCCTGCCTCAGCCTCCTGATTGCCAGGATTACAGGTGTACATCACCATACCCAGCTTCTTTGCCATTTTTTAATTTGTTCAAACCTAATAAGCTGACTTTACATTCTCATAAATGGTCGAGACATGCAACTTCAAATAGCCGCTCTGCCACCTACCAGCTCTGTAACCTGAGACATTACTTAACCTCTCTGTACCTCAGTTTCCTCATCTATAAACAGGGAATAATGGTAAACCCACTGCAGCAAGTTGTTGAGTACACTGAGGGGATATCTGAGAGTATCTACAAAGTGCTTAAAAATAACTCCCTCCAAAGTCACACTGAAGGAAACAGAAGCTCTGAAAAGGAAAGCAATCTGCCCAGTGGATCCAGCTGGTAGGACATTACCCAGCCTGGCATAGTAGTTAAGAACTGGGGCGCTAGAGCAGGACTACACAGGCTGACTCCAGCCCCACCGTCGCCTTAACCGATACCCTACCAGTTTCCCATGGAATAAAAAGGGATCGTTTTCACATTAAATCCTCTCTCTAGACAATTCAGATGACCACTGACCCATCCTGTTTTGACTCGAATGGCTCTCACGTCCCCTATGGCTGCCGACATGGATATTGAGTTGGCTCCCATCCACTCAGTTGGGTATAGGTGCACCACCTAATACCCTCTGAGGTCCAGCTGTGCCTCAGACCCAGTGACAGACCCTGGAGACATACTGGTGAATAAACCCACCTAGGAAACTTACAATTCAGTGTGGAAGAAGACATTAAAAAATACTCAAACTCATTCTTTCAACAAACATTTATTAAGCACCTGCCAAGTGCCAGGCACCATGGCCGGCCTGTGAGAATACAGTGGTGACCAAACACAGACCATGTCCCTACCCCTCTCGGAGCTTACAGTCTAGTTATTCAGGGATCCCCTAGTAAAGGTCTGACTACAAACAGAGGTCAGTACCTTCAGAAAAGAGTGCCCCAGAACAAGGTGCCCTGGCCCAAAGCACAGGGCCAGCAGAGGGATAAGGATGCTTAGAGAACAAGGAAGGGGCAGGAGTCAAGAGGGCGCTCCAGAGACTGTGCAGGAACGGACGCAGCCCCAGAGAAGTGAGTCTGAGGAACCTTTGAGATTCAGTCAAATAGAAATACCACGTCTGGATACATGAGGCTGAAAGAAACAACAAGGAGAGAGGCCAAAAAGTACCAGAGTGTGGTCTCCAGGCCAGGGAAGGAACTCAAGAAGGAGCAGCCTGGCGGGAGTGGTGGCTCACGCCTGTCATCCCAGCACTTGGGAGGCAGAGGCAGGAGGACTGCTGAGTTCGAGGCTTGCCTGGGCTACATAGTGAGTTCAGGTCCAGCCTGAACTACAAAGCCAGACCCTGTCTCAAAAAAATAAAAATTAAAAAAAAACAAGGAGCAGTGAGGCTCTTCCAAACAACCACAGAACCTCTTGTGAAATTTGGCCAATGTCAGGGCTGATGAGCACTTGAGGGTGAGCAAGTGGAGAAGCTGCGGGTGACACCTGACTCAGCTGGGGTAAGGCGCTGGCTAAGTGCTAGGCAGAGGTGGGGTCAAGTAGAGGCAGATCCTGGCCAAGGGAAAGGTCATCAGATAGGATCAGGTGAGGACAGGAGGAAATCTACCAGGACAGAGAGAAGGAGCTGCTACGGTCAGACTGCAGAGCAAGTGGCAGGAAATGGGACCCTGGAGCATAGGGTGGGGAACTGGCTGAGGGAGAAGGACCTCCTGGACTGTAAGAGGGGAGGGGGATTCATGTGCAGGCTTGGGAGCTGCAAATGGCAGCGTTCTCTTCTTATGGTTTCTATTTTGTTTTTGGAAGCAGGAGGTAAAGCCTGAAGGTAAACAACATTTGAAAGAGTCACATGACAGAAGAGACAAGACTGGATCAGAAAAATAAGAATAGGACTGCCGGAAAGGGTGGCGAATGATCCTGAACTTGTTGGGGGGAGCATCTATTGTGCTCTGCGGCACCCTCTAACGGGGCTTGCCTCTGAGCCCACAGAGGCTGCAACACAGGGGGTTTCCCGATGAAGCCCTCTTAGAACTGAAGGGTCCACGGAGGCAACCGCAAGAGGTACCAGACAAGGATACTTTACCAAGAGCAAAAGCCCTGAGGCAGGAAGGAGCAAAGCCCTTTGCAATAACAGAAAGACCATGGCAACGAGCTGACACGAGCTCAGCTGACACAAGCTCAGGAACAGAGATTGGTTCATGAAATAAAACTAACAGCCAGAGACCAAATTGGGGGGTGGGCAAGGGGGATGCTCGAATGCCACGGGCCCTGCTGGTCTTTACTTTTAATAACAGGACACCTGGAGCTGAGTGTGATGGTGGGTACTTATAATTTCAGCACTGGGGAGGCTGAGGCAGGAAGATCACTTTGAGTTCCAGGCCAGCCTGAACTACATAGTGAGATGCTGCCTCAAAAATAGTAACAGTAATAACAGGGTACCTTCTCACAATGCTAAGCCAATGCAGACCAGGAGGTCTTCTCACACCAGCCCTGGAACTCTAGACTCTGTGAGCCTCAATTTGCTCATCCAGGAAGAGGAATTCAGAAAGTCTAGCTCACATAGACTGTTGCCAGGAGTAAACGAGACTTCTCATCTCACCAAAACGCTCAGCAAAGTGCCTAGCAAAGAACAGGAGCTCAGCCGGTTTCACACAAGCCCACCCAGTTCTACCACAAGCCTTTGGATATCTTAGGACCAATCTGCATCCCATTTTCCCTGCATGAGCCTAGCTCGGTACCAAGTGCACAGTAGCTCCTCAATAAATGCTTGTTGATGATTATCCCTAAGCCCTAAGGGGTACTGAGACCGTGGCTCTGCAACACAAGAAAAGCAGCCACTCACGTTTCTAAACTACAGCTCAATGGCCACCACACGCTCCTCCCTTCCATGCCCCACCTGATGTGGCCATCCCAGGGCACAGGGGACCTGCAGCCAGTGAAGCTCACACAGGTAAAGGATGTTCCCTGAGATCCTTCACCACTTCCCCAGAGGGCTGGCTCCCAGGTGTGGCTGTTCTTCAACAGCGCTCCAAGTCACCCGAAGCACACAGGTTTTAAAACAATAATAAGTTAAAATGTACTCGCCAGGAAAGCCACCAAACCTACAAAGAAAACCTTATCGCTGATCTTGCAATGAGCACCAGCCTCCCCTTTGCAAGAGCTGAGATCAAAAGATAAGAAGCTATCAAAAAGCCATCTGCCCACTTAAAATAATATCTCAAGTCATGTTAGGAACCACAGACCCAGGGCCAGTTATCAAAACAATTGTCTAAATGGGCCGCCTCAATTTCTCCTTAAAACCACCCCTGTATTTTAAAAAGAAAAACACCCTCTCCACCTTGGCCCAGCAAGGTTTTGATTTCTCTGTTCCCTTCCTTTCACTCTTGAAAAATGACCACACTGCGTCACTCAAACTGTCACATCTTGCAGACACGGATCCCAAGACAGCTAGCAAGGATGACAACTTGGGAGAAGTGACAGAACCTAAGGTGGTCGTGGGGTACCACGACCGCTCCATCTCTTGATCTGGGTGGTACACAGGTGCACACACATACACGAACCCACTTAAGAAGATGCACTTCACGTAGATACACCTCCGCAAAACATAAAGCACACAGAAAAGGAAAAGCATGTCACACTGAGAACACCTGCAGTAAAACCCCTGAGTTTGCCCTGGACCTTCAGACCTTCGAGAGGATCAGTACTCCTAGCATTCCTCCCCGAGTCCTGTCTTTACTAGCTGAGGGTCTGAGGAAGCTGGCTCAGCTCTCTGAGCCCCACTTCCCCTTCTTAACTGGGCAGAATCACAGTACCGACACCACATGGCACACACAGCTGGTCTCAAAGACAAAACAGACCCAATGCTCTTGGCAAGATCAGTGAATGCTGACCACTGTTATCTTCTGCAGCTACCACCATGCCTTGGTTACCTTGCCCACGTCTGCTGCATCCAATTCAGCCACATGTGACTGTCATCCTCTTTAACAGATGAAGAAACTGCCACAAAGCCAGACAGCTGGGGTTGGGCAGAGCTGAATTAGGAGAGGGATCTAGAGAACTGTACATCAGTACCTAAATAGCAATACTAGCTAACACCTCTACTTTGAACTAGGCTCACTTCTGAGTGCTTTTACTCATATCCGGTGAGGCAGGTGCCTCTTAATTACCTCTTTTGCAACGAGAGTAGGGTCACCTAAGGCACAGTGTGGTTTCATGAGTGGGCCAAGCTCACAAAGCCAATTAAGTGGCACAGCTGGGATTTGAACACAGTCTGATGCCAGAATCCACATGCTATGCTGGAGACAAAGCCATGCTGCCAGCCCCTTTAAACTGTCTCGGCCTGTAGTGGGACTCACAAGGTGCTAAGTATGCGCTGATATGCTTGCTCTCTCTCTCTCTCTCATTCAGGCACTACAGCCCACTGAGCAGAAAGCGAGACCTTCCTGAACCACTCACTGCCTAAGGCTTTACCAGCACCAGCAGAAACCACAAAAACCTTGCTGAAGCCAGCAGCTCCTGATCCATCACCCACAAGATTCACAAAAAACTTTCTCATTTCTACTTCCAGTTCTCACAACAGAAAAATATATGCATTTTGGAGGGAATCCACTGATCCCAGGCCAGACTTAGATGACTGCACGCATGCACGCGCACACATGCACGCACGCGCACACACACACACACACACACACACACACAAATCAAGCTTAGCTATTGCCCTTGAAAAAATCGTAACTTAATAGAGGAAAACCAGGAGAATCTTGTAACAGGCCTCCCAGAGTAAAACAGGCGCTTTCTCCCAGCCTCTAAATGGTTATGTGAGGTGTGGCACAAAGCAAGAAACATGAGCTTCAATTCCACTCCCCAACTAGTTCTGCCTCTGCCAGAGCCACTTGCTTCCCTGAAAGTAGGGCCTCACACCTTCACCTCTGCAGAAGGCCTCGTTCTAGAATACTGCAAACAGTAAAATGTGTACAGGCTTCAAGGTTAGACATGGCTGAAGTGAAAATGCCAGGTGCCATCACTTCCTTGACCAGTTTCTCCATTTCTAGAACCCTGACCTCCTGCTGCTAGATGGCGGATCAGACTCCCTACCACTCACTGGTAAGGTCTTTGGTCCACATCACCATGTCACTGTAGTTCTCCCCACTCCAAAGCACACTGCCCAGCATACACACCAAGCTTATCTCCTGCCTCAGGCCCTTTGCACTTGCTGTTTCACCTACCTAAAACACCAGCCTTCCATATAGGCACAGAACTGTTCTCTATCTTCATGACTCAGTTTAAACAGCACTTTGTCATAAGCTCTCCATTCCTTTATCTACCAACACTCTGCCCCATAACTCTAATGTATCATCATCAAGAACTCACCTCAAAAGCTCACTCAACATCATGTTCTAAGCAGCCATTCCCTCCCAATCTATCCCCTTCGCTTTCCTTTCATCTCAGCAACTAACCTTATCCCTAGTCATCTATTTACTTGCTTGTTTTTACAAACTGTCTCCCACAGGAGCCTTATATGATCCTTGAGGGCAGAAAAGATGTCCATCTTGTTCAGGGCTCTACAGTGGCACTCAATAAATGAATGATGAAACCCCAGTCATTTAAAACAGTGACAAGCACATGTCTGGCCTCCACTACTCCTTTGGCTGACTGAATGAACCCTCGTCCCTGTCCTGGAGAGCAGGCCTGAGGGATTACTGGGCCATGAGGCTTGTCCTCCACTCTATACACAGCCCTGCGCTGGCGGAGGTGGCGCTGGCAGACATTACCTGCGCCTCACCGGCTTCATGCAGCTCTTCAGCTGCCTGGCCTCAGCCTCCACGGGACCCTGGCACTCAGGCTGTGGCTCCAGCTGCTGCTGCTGGGGCAGCCCTTCGGCATCAGTGGGTGTGAGAGCGGGTGCGATCCGGAGCAGAACTGTGTAGTTTCGGCCATGGTTGTTGGCCCAGAAAGTGCCCTCGGGGGTCTCATAGCGCACCACGAAGTCGAGGCGCGCCCCATCGCCCGCGCCCTCAGCAAAGGGCAGCTGGAAGGCAAAGCGGTCAGTGCGGCCGCCGTCGTCGGGCGAGGAGGCAGACGCCTGGCCGGGGCCCAGGCCAAGACCCGAATCCAGGATGGGATCTCCTGCTCCTGTTCCTCCCGCTCCAGCCCCAGGCGGACTGCGCGGGACGTAGCGCGCAGGGTGGTCGCAGAAGGAAGCCCAGCCGTCGTGTGAGGCCCGCACGTGCACCGCCTTCTCGAAGGAGCGGTTCAGCACGCGCACCAGCCCGCGCAGCACCGGCGGGCGCCCCCCGGGCACCCACACCCCGGAACCCCCGGGGACTGCTCCGGGAGGTGGCAGCAGCGCCTCCAATTCCACCATGACGCGCCCCAAGCGCTCCAGACGGCCCGGCGCGGGCGGCAGCGAAAATGTGGGCACCAGGTAAAACCCCCCGCCAGCAGGGACGGGGCACGGCGCTGAAGGCTCGGGAAAGGCCTCCTCTTCCTCCTCCCCTTCATCCCCATCCTCGCCGTCGTCGTCCTCATCAGCCCCGCCGCTGCCGCCATCTTGCCCGGCCGCCGCCGCCATCTTGCCCGCCCCGGGCCCTCCCCACGGCCGGTAGCGGCGCAGCTGCGCCAGCGGCAGCCCCAAGGCCTCGTCGGCGAACAGCACCCTCCGCGGAGCCACCGCCACCTCGACCGAGGTGCGGGGCTCGCCCGCGGCCGGCGAGGGGGGCGCAGGATGCCGCAGTGGGGGCTCCACAGGGGCCGTGCGCGCCATATCGGCGGCGGCAGCGGCGGCGGCGGCGGCAGCGGCACCGGCACCGACGGCACCGGCGGCGGGACCGGCGGGGGCAGGGCCTAGAGGGGCGGACAGCCAATGGGAAGGCCAGCGCGGGGGGGTAGGGCTCACGAGGAGCGTAGGCCGCGAAACGAAGACAGGTACAGCGGCGAGCCAATGGTAGCCGCGCGTGAGTGACGCAACGCTGAACGAAGAGCAGGAGAAGCCCGCAGCCAATGGAGGCGCTCGAGAGGGCTGGTGGGAGGCGGGCGGATCGCGGATCAATGGGGGCCGCCCGAGTGGGGGTGGAGTGCGACCCGGGAGGCAGACAACGGGGTGGGACAGCCAAAGGGAAAGTCTGAGCGGGAGAGTGTAGGCACCAGCGAAAGAGGAATTCCTGAGGTGAAGGCTCAGCAAGAAGCGATCCCACAGATCCGATAAGTGGGAGATCCGCGGGTTGCGTAGGCTGGGGGACGCAAAATAGAACAGCCAATCCGGGAGCCGTGTGCCGATGGTATAGTCAAGGAGACGATAACGCGGGTAGCCAGCCAATGGAGAGTTGCGGGCGTGTACTAGGGCTTTAGGGAAGGTGCCGACGCCAAACTAGCCAATACAGAGACTAAAAGGAGACCAAGGGGCAATGTGTGAGCTGCTAGGGAGGCGGGACCGTTCGGTGCAGAGCCAATGGGGATGAGAATGAAGCGAGCGTGTTACTATGTAATAACCAATGTCAAGGCTGGATAGTGTAGCGGGGACCGAGGGAGGGCTTGGAGGCAAGACGGGTAGGGCAGAGCAATTGAGGCCATCTAAGTGATGCGAAGACAGCTACGAGTAGCCTTTAAGAAGGCTAGAGAGGAGGACTCTACGCTGACAGAGCCTAGATAATGGGACAATTGAAAGCAAAACCATAGAAAGTAGGCACCGATAAGAAGCTTATACTTCTGGGGGTGGCTTTACCTTCTCCCTTACCTTCCATGACTCCCCAGTGCACTATGAATGCAAGAGCCCCATAGGCCTAGACTGTACCCTAATGTAGAGCCAAAGAAAGCCAAAAGGCTCTGCTTTCACAGTTACTGAGTATCCTCCACCCACCTCCCATCTCTTGAGTGTGCCACTAACCAAGAATGCCTTTGCCTGTTCCCTAATGTCCCTGATTGATTCTTAGCATTCTCCAAGACACAACACTATTGTTGAATGAATGATCATGTGGGAAACAGACCTTTGCGAGGGGTTAGCTTTATTTTCTTTTTTTCCTTCCTGCAGAAACAGGGATTGAACTCAGGACCTTGCACTTGTCAGGCAGACGGCAGCACCACTGAGCCCTTGGGTTAGCTTTTTCTAACCTCAGCTGAGCAAACACATCCTCACAGCGTGCAGCCAGGAGTTGATTGGGTATATTGATAAATATTGGCTAATGTAACCACAAATCAAGGCCCTACCCTTCTTGCCCAGTTTGACACTCCACACCCCACAGTGCCATCACCTCCCTTCTTTCTCACCCCACATCTGCTACCACTCCTTCTCCAAGAGTGATGTTCCTTCCGCTTCCTCAAACTAGTGAATTCCTAGGGGGTGCAGAAAAGAAGGGAAAAATGTGATGGTACAAAGGAAAAAATGGAAACAAAGCTTATGTGTATGGGGGTGGGGGTTGAAGGGAGGCAGTGGAGTGGGAAAATATAAGAAGGTACACCGTGTACAGGTACAAATTCTCAATGAGGAATGTGATCATAATGTGTTCCTAAAATGTACCAATAAACTGAATAAAGGAAATAAATAAATAAATAGTTAATTCCGTTCACACTACCTTAAGGCCTCACCTGTGGAACAGAACTGTAGCTTCTGTCAACTGAGTGCCTATGAATATGTTCCCCCTCTATTCTGGGAGATTTTACTGAACACATAATACATGCCAGATTCCGAGCATGCCATTATCTCTAACCCCCACAGCATCCCTAGGAGGAAGCCAACACACACACACACACACACACACACACACACACACACACACACACACACACACCATGGCCCAGCAACCTCTCTCCCATTTAGGTCTCAGTATCCAGAAAGGAGTGGTGGATCAGAAAGGAATATGTTCTTGTATTAAAAAAAAAAAATCATGAGTGAATGGGGGTTTAAGCAAGATAGAATTTTCTGTTTTAATTTAAAAATTTAAACAGCTGGGCATGGTGACTCACGCCTGTAATCCCAGCACTAGGGAGGCAGAGGCAAGAGGTTTACCAAGAGTTTTGAGACCAGCCTGGGCAACACAGTGAGTTCAGGGACAGCCTGAACTATAAAGTGAGACCCTGTCTCAAAAAGCTAAATAGAATAAAAGCTTAAGCAGGCAAGTAGTCCAAAGATTCCATCTTCCTCACTCAGCTTGGGTGCCATTTGTGTCCTGGCCCGGCCCCAAAACTCTCATTCTTCATCAAGTCTTGTGTGGGCTCTATTCAAAACATTTCCAGGGCCAGAGATTTACCTCAGTGGTTCTGGTGCCTGCCTAACAATTACAACATCTCTGGTTCAGTCCCCGGTAACCACATACAACAATACCAGGCGTGGTGACTCACGCCCACCAGAAGTCAGTACCACACACCACAATGCCTGGCATGGTGGCTCACACCTGTAATCCCAGCACTCGGGAGGCAGAGCAAGAGGATTCCTGAGTTTGAGGCTTGCCTGGGCTACATAGTGAGCTCAGGGCCAGCCTGAACTACAAAGCAAGACCCTGTCTCAAAAAAAAAATCCCAAATTCACCCTCTTACAGCCATCTCCACTCCTAGCACTGCCACCAGTTACTTGGGCTATTGAAGTAGCCTCTTCGCTGGTCTTTGGTTCTTTCCTCACACCCCACACTCCTCTGTCTTTAACAGTTGAGTGTTAAATTCTGAGACCGTTCACATGTCTGTTTACACCTCGCGTGTCTTCCTCCTCACTGAGAGCAGAAGCCCAAGTCTTTATTGTGGCCTACAAAATCCTGCACAGTCTAATCCCACTTGTCCCCTCTCTGACCTCACCTCCTACCCTTCTTCACTCTGACCACACCAGCCTCCTTGTAGACCTTGAACAAATCAGGCACAGTCTCACCTAAGGGTCTTTGCACTGGCTATTCTCTGTGGAATTCCACAAATATCGACATGGCTCCTTCTCTTGCCTCCTTCAAGTCTGTTAAAGGCCTCCCTTCTCTTCTCCAACCTGTTTAATCCTAGCCACGTTCCCTCAAGTCCCAGCACACCCAATCCCCTAACCCAGAATCCTATAGGAGAGTATCTGGTCTCATATAGAAATGAGGTAGTAACCTGTGCTTCTTTCTGCCCACCTGGTCTCCAGCCCTCATTCTGCAAAGATCCAGCAGTAGTAGCATCACTCCTCTCATATTCTGAGCCCCACTAAATGGCCACCTGAGCCACTACCCTTACTTTCCCTCTCACTTGGGTGGCCAGTCTGTCTCATAGACCCAGTGACGGTAAGGGAGAGATGGGCAAGGGAAAGTATAAGAGGAAATGCAGTGTCCACACTTCAGAGCCTGAGAGAGAACACCAGCCCCTGCTCCCAGCAGGAGGCATATGCTAGGGCAGGGATCAAGGCTTCAACTTCTCGAACTGGCCTACTTTATAATGACACAGGTAGTATAGGGAATGTTCAGACCTAGGTCCGCAGGGAGCAGGATGTCATTAACCTTGGGGACATCGCTACAGCCAGCGCCTCGGGACTCCTTCCTCATAAACATGCTCCACACCCCTCCCTTGCTCCCTCCCACAAGTAACAAAATTTGTTCAGCACCTGCTGTACACAGGGTCCCTGGAGACCTCCAAGCTGAGGGGCCTTCGTCCCGCCTTGGTGCCGCGCCCGCCGCCTAGCGCACACAGGCCATCTTTGGTTCTTAGACATGTCCCACCAACTCAGAAGCCCCAACCAGTGAAAGTTTTGTTTTGAACTAATGATAGGGAGGGTTGGGGTTTTTTAAATTGTTGTTGGCTGATTTTTTTAGATCTTTTTTTTCTATTGACTCCTCTCCCCCCCCTTTCTCTCTCCTCTCTCCCTCACTCTCTGTCCTTTCTCACTCTCCTTCTCTCTCCCTCTCTCCTTCTCCTTCTTCTGTCTCCCTCTGTCCCTCCCCCTCCCCCCATCTCTCTGTCCACAAAATCAAGCCATCAAGCACATTCTGGACTTTTCCAGAAAGGTGAGTTGCATTGAAGAAACATGCTGCCTGTTTGGTTCTAGAAAGTTTAGGGGCCGGGGCGGGGGGAGAAGGGACAAAGGGGTTGGGCCTTGGCCACTAAATTTGTATTGTGTGAATAAAAAACTATTTCAAATTTCTCTCCCCCAGGGCTAAAACCAAACTTTCAGAATGGCTGCAGTGGACACTGGATGACTAGAACCCGAGCTCTGTAGGGCACTGGAGAGCGGGGAGAGCGGATACTGGGGCCTCCGCCGCAGCCTGGCGGAGAAGCCCCTGGAGGTTGGTCTCCCATGCTGGCCACAGGATGGAGCAAATGAGCGCGGCCAAGTGAGGAAATGCAGCCTCATCTCTCGGACAATTTAAAACTGCACAAGAATTAAGCCCCCGAGGAGATCTTCAAATCTCAGAACCTCCCTGTTGTCTCATCTTAGAATTTAAAGCCTGAAACTGTTGGGCTCAGAGAAACTGGCAGTTTCAAAGCCCAGCACCAAGGAAAGCAGGAACCCCTCTTACCAGCTCTGTGATCTTGGGCAAGTTGCTTGGCTACTCTGTGCCTCCATTTTCCCCATCTGTATAATGGCAGTACAATAATGATGAAATGGACTTCAAAGCGTTCTGGAGAAGATCGAACACAATTGTTGGAAGTGTTGGGCACTAGCTATATCTGGGACCTAGAAAATTTGAGATAAAGGTCAGCAATCACCATGAGGGTGGATATTTGGAATCCTAAATACTTGGAAACTTGGACTTTCTGAAGTAAAACATCAGAACAGCTGAGGGCATCAAAACCAGCAGGCTATGGTGTTCCTACCGGGAGAGGACCACATCCCAAGAAGCCCCTGGGCATCTTCATGAGACCGGGTGGATGCGGGAAGACTGGTCAGCCTGCTTGGGGCCTTCCCCATAAAGCAGCCACCAGCTCAGAGCTCTCAAGCCCTACGCCGTGAAGAGGCCGGAGTTTCCTCTCTTGCCTCACTCAGGGACTCTGGTGGATTCAGGAACCCAGCGGTTCTCAGACTCTTCAGTTTGCGGATGGTGGAGGATGGAGGCAGACTCCCCACTTTTTCTCCATGAAGTACCTACATGCCTCTCACCACCTGTGGGAAAGAGGGCTGCGGGAGTGTCCAGCACAGCCCCTCCCTGGGCAGCACAAACGGTGGGAACCGTATCAGTTCCACCTAAGGAGAAACAGGCTCGAGGCAGGGTTTAGCCTCTGGGAACCCAGCCCTACTCCCTGTCTCCCCTGGTGTTTCATGTCATACATTAGGGAGTCAGATTCCCTTTTTCATCACCCAGAGACCCTCCAATAGCCTCTCACACACCAGAATGGTGTCCCTGCCTCCCTTGGGATGGCTCTGTGATTTGAGTTCCTTTCCTTTATTTTTTTTTTCTGACTGTACACACTTTTGTTTTAAAAACTGTGGTTTCTCATGAGCTCTGTTATCTCATTGATACCTCTCACCTCTGTGGTGAGGGGAAGAAATCATATTTTCAGATGACTCGTAAAGGGCAAAGAAAAAACCCAAAATTTCAAAATTTCCGTTTAAGTCTCATAATCAAGAAGAGAAGAAACAGCTAGAGAGAGAAAACTATGAGAAACCCCCCCACCCCGTGATTATCAGCACACATACTCATCGAAAAAAAATTGGATTATTAGAAGAGAGGTCTGCGGCTTCCACACCGTGGTTTTTCTTCTCGGTATAAAAGCAAAGTTGTTTTTGATATGTGACAGTTTCCCACAAGCCAGGCTGATCCTTCTCTGTTGGTCCACTTCACCCAGGTGAGTGTCCCTGCTCTCCCCAGCCAGATGTAGGTCCCGAGGAGGACGGCGGGGAGGTAGGCACTGGGGGATCGGGGCCTCCTGTACAGACGGACGCGTCCTGCCACTGCGAGCCCAACCAGGTAAGATCTTTTTTAAAATAATAGTAGCCATAATAAACACCAGCTAGATGAAGTACTTTACTGATGCTTGGGCAAGGACAATGATCAATAAATTGACACACAGATGGGTGGGATTTTTGAAATATATATAACTTCCAGTTTCGATGGATTTCCGAATTTTGAACAACTTAAAATGCTATCCAGGTGTTCCTGGAAATTTCAGCTGTGTCTCTTCTCTCTTGATGCCTCTCACCCTTCTGTCTCATCCTTTCTGTGTTTCCCTGCTCCTCTCTTTCTCTTGACATCTGTCTCTCTCTCAAACTCAGCTTCTGTCCTTTTGTTTCCCCAGGGCTCCGACAGGCTCCCTTGTCTCTGTCTCCTCCATCTTGGCCCCACTGCATCTGTTACTGCCTGTCCTCCATCTCTCTCCCATCCTCTCCCTGCCTCTCTTCTCTTACCTTCCATCGCCCACCTTCCCGCCCAGCATCCAACACCAAGATTTATACACAGCTAGTGCTTAATAGTGACTTGAATGTCTCAGAGGCCATTTCCAGTTTACAAAAATAGCCAGCAGTTCTGTCTTTCCCCGTAGCAGGAAGATGGTGTGAGTTGTCAGGTCAGGCTGAGCATCTAACAAACATGCCTGGCATCACACGAGAGGCTCCTGGGGCACTTCATGCCATTATTGACCATGGCTTAGCTGTGTGTTGTGGTCCTACCCCAGGACTGCGTGCGTGGGACTGGAGTCTGTGTCAGAAAGAGAGGAGGTCGTTTTGGGGCTGGGAAGAGCTGATCTCCGCAGGCTTAAAACAGTACTTGGCACACAGTAAGCACTAAGTATTAGTTAGCTATTAGTATTTTATAAACTAAAAAGTGAATCACAAATTGAAATCGTGCTATATATTGGTTTGTTCCTGCTTTATTCAATTAATAGCATTTTGTAGTCCACTGAGAATTGAACACATGATCTTTCATGGCTGTCATGACTGTCCTCACATCAGCAGGAATTATGACTGACTGGCCCAAGTGCTAATTAGTAGACTTGCAGGTTGTTACATTTCCCTCTTAAGTATGCCTGACTGGGCCCCTGGATCATTGACAACAGAGTTGCCAGGGGGAAAGGAAAGTACGTTATAAGGTTTCTCAACATCTCTGCAAATGGTCCTTCTAAAAGGTCATCCTGTTTTGTGCTCTTTATTCGAACTAATCATGGGTTAATATTATCATATTTTAGTCCTTTCCCACTATAACAGATAAGAAGAACCTTAGCACATTGTGAAATTTGCATTCTTTGATTATTTTTACTGTCTCATGCACATTTGTCTGGAGGAGGGGGCGATGAAATCCTTGGTCCTAATGGGCCGTTCATCCTTTTTCTTATTACTTAGCCATGGCTCTTTATTTGGAAGGAATAGTAACCATTTACTAGTCATATGTATATGGCGAATGTTTTTTTCCCACTTCATCATTTGCTTTTCCTATTGTTTATGGTAGTTTTTTGTGATGCTTAGGATGTTTTTATACAGTCAAATAGGTTAGTCTTTTCTTATATGGTTTCTGCCTCTGGTTTTGTGCTTAGAAAGTCTTTCCCCACTTGAAAATTAGATAAATGTTCACCCCGTGTTGGCTTTTGGTCTCCTTTATTGCTTCATTTTTTCCATTTACTGTACAAGTTAAGAGTGTGGGTTTTGGAGCCAGACTGTCTGGGACAAAACCAGCACCGAATCATCTGTGTGATTTTTAACCAGGCACTTAACCTCTCTGTACCTCCACTTCCTCCTATGTACTGTATTGATTAAAACAGCACCTGTCTCAAAGGGTCTTTGTGAGGATTATACCTATTAATCATGGCAAGTGCTTAGTACAGGGCCTGACACACAATAAATCCAAGATCTACATTAGACATTAAAGTGTATCTCAGTTTATTCTGGAGTATGTGATAAAGGTGCCATTTCAAACTGGACAGGGAGGGGTTGGTGGAAAATGAACTGATTATTCCGTTGATTATTCAGAAACATTAATTAATCTTCTCCCCAACATTCTCCACCTCGAAATCTGGCATTCATTACAAACTCTGTTTCCTCTATGCACAAGTCTGTGTCCAAGCTTTCTACTCAGTCTAATCCTCAGGACCTGTCCTTATACTGCAGCCCCCACTAGTGTGTTGATTAGTGTTTGCAAAATAGTTCAACACCCAGCCATGGGCATCCCAGCACCTAGCCCTGCCCTATCCTTAATTTTAAACAGCATCAGTCCAGCAGCCAGAAGACAGTGACTGTTCCTTATGCAGCAGTCCTCTCTCTCTCCATCAGTATTACTCTTTCTCTCAATGTCACTCTGTTTCTCTCAGTATTTCATATTATCTCATACTGTCTTTGTCTCTCATGCTCTGTGTCTATCACTGTCTCACCTCATGTCTCTCACTCCCTTTCTCCAAATCTCATTTTCTGCATCTTTGTTCCCCCATGTCTGTTCATTTCTCCCTTTGCCTCTGTGTCTGTCTGTGTTTCTGTCTGTCTGTCTCTGTACACCCCCATCACACAGCTACTCCGCCTGGATAGAGCATGAGTTGTCAACTCAAAGCCTTATAGACACCTAACAACTCATGAAGACACAGAACAGAAGGGCCTTGTCCCTCCTTTGCCCCACATCTCTCCCTTCCCCTGTGTAGAAGGGAAGACTGAGACCCAGAGATAGGCAGGAGGACCACTCTCTAGGCCCCACAGAGGTGCAGACCCAAACTCAAATCTTAGGACTTTCAGTGACTCCTTGGTTCTGCCTTTCTCTCTCACCATGAGCCTCAGTGTGCTGCTCTGCACCCATGAAAGGGTCTAAGAGGGATCTGAACTGCCATCCTCCTTCTGCCTTCTCACTTGTTGGATCCTAACTTAGGTAGGATGATCCATGCTCACAGCATGGGACCTAGATTCAAAAAACTTATCTGGGTGAGATCCTGGGTCCTGTGGTTCAAGAGTCTCAGTTGGCCAGAAGATGGTAATGATGGGAGGATGTTGGTCAGTCTGCATGTCCCCAGAGCTGGCACTGTTTCCCTGGGAACCTCTGTTGTAAGGCCCCCTCCAGAGAGCCTGCTGGTGGGTTCCTTTCATGACGCCCAGGCCAAAGGCCTGATGGCTTCAACCTCTTCCTCCTTCCATCTGCATCTCTGGTGGAGTGCTGTGAGTTGGGCAACACCATCCCAGAATAGACAGGGAGGAAGACCGGGTCCATGTGAGTGTCTGTTCACCAACCATTGACATTTCGCTGAGTGTTTCATGTGATGGGACTTAGGAAGGTGGCTCCTATTCCCATCCGATTGTACATGTAAACTTGACTTGGGAAGAGTTAAAGCCATTTAGTAGCAGAGGCTGGCCTCATGCCCTGGGAAGGAAGGGGCCTATTCTGGTTTTCTGCCTTCATGGAACTCATGAGCGAGGCTAAGAGGACACCTGCTGTCATTCTGGGCCTACTGGGAAGGAGGCCTGTGAAGAGTGAGCGTCCAGTGCTTCAGGTAGTTCCAATTTGGATACCAGAAACACTGGCCTACACATACTAAAAAGTTGAGTCCATTGACCCTATGAAGTTGAGTTTTGAAATTCTAGGATCCTTTTAATCTAAGAAATGATCTCTTACAATTCTGAGGTTTGATGTTATACTGTTTAAAGACCCCAGGAGTCTCAGTAACGGTGGGACCTGGCTGGCCTTCCCTGAACTTCCAGCTTGGAACCTATCGGCAGCCCAAAAAAGGCCAGGTCTACAAAACCTGGGGTTCACCATAGTGGCCAGATGGACGTCACCCTCCACATCCGCCAACACCCACATCACCCCACCTGGGCCAAGCCAGATGCAGGATGGGCCAGCCAGTTCTCGGAACGAAACCTATGGGGTGGGGTACCTGCCCCCTTCTCTTCCTCCTCAGTGCCGATGAAGCCCAGCGCATCCGGCCGCCATGACGTCAATGGCGGAAATATCTGGGGAAGTTGGGGGCTGTGACAGTACGGCCCAGATGCAGACCCCGATAGGCAAAAATAATCTATGTCCCAGAAACATCCTCCATGCAGCTTCTGAGAAACCTAGTCAGAAAGGGACGCCCCAACAGACACTGCAGGAAGCCAGCTGGCCAGCCCGGCCCCCCAGGTCCTCCATTACCAGACAGACCATAGCCAGGTTCCCTTTCTGAGAATGTAGCTACACCTCCCTGAGTCAGGCCATTTCATACATGCCTGGGAGCGCATTTTTATAAATTCTGACCAAGAGTCCAGGCAGCTTCAGAAGTGACCACGAGCCAGCCATGTGGGCCAGGCCCAAGTGGTAGAAACCATCTGCTCACTCACCAAAATGGATATTTATTTTCTCAGACTGCTGTAACAAAGTACCACAAATTAGAGAGTGTCTGATGTTCAAACAACAAAAATTTATCCCCTCAAAATTCTAGAGGTTGAAAGTCCAAAATCAAAATGTCGGGCCTGGGCTATAGCTCAGTGGTGCCACTGCCTGTCTGGCAAGTACAAAGTCCTGAGTTTGACACCCCAGTCCCCCAAATTCAAAATGTCAGCATGGCTGGGAGGCCAAGGCTGAAGGATCATAGGTTTGAGCCTTGCCTAGGCAAAACAGCAACATAGAGAGACTCTGTCTCATAAAAGGGTTGGGGATGTAGTTCATTGTAAAGGTTCTGGATTCCTCCCCAGTATCAGAAAAAATGTCAGCAGGGTTAGTTGTTTCTGTGGGCTATGAGGGAGAATCTGTTCTGTTCCGTGTCACTCTGCACACTTCTGCAGGTCTGCTGCCCCCCTTGTAGAAGAAGCACCTCATCCCTGCCTTCACACATTTGTTCTCTCACCCTCTCCTCTCAGCACTGTCCTCACTTGCCCTTGTTCTAAGCTAACGGACCCAGAATCCTGATTCTCACACTAATGCTCTAGCTCCCCAGAGTTCAATACCTGGTTGTCCCAGCCATCTTTCTCAGCAGCACAGCTCCACATCCCTGGAGGTGACAGCAAAGAAAGGAACAACTGCCTCCTAGAACTCTCTGTACTTCTCCAGGCTGCTCTCAGCAGCTCTGTGTCCAACCCAAGTGTCATGCCATGTAGCAGCATGGGGAGTCACACACATACATACACTTGTGTGCGCACAGGCCCACCAGAACAGCAGATGTGAAATTCACATAGGCACACAAATTTCCTGGAGAATGAAGTGGAGGTTTCAAGCTGCCAGTGGGACCATGGGACTCTGCACCTGGCTGCCCCTTCAACAGCATGGTGGTTGGACTGGGCAGAAACCAGCTCTGGCCTGCTGGCTGGGCTCAAGGGACCCTGAGAAACTGAGCCCATGTACTTTGGAGCATATAGGTGCTAGGGCTGAGTGAAGGACCCTGGAGCCATGATGGAGGGCTTTCGGGACAAGAGGAAGAGGTATGGACATCCCAAGCACATTGAACAGTATGAGCCAAAGTGTGGAGGAACACTTGGGGAACAGAGATTGGGGTGACCACTGTGGGCAGCTAGATTGAGGTCTTACAAGCCCTGGCCCAAGCCCGCCTGTCCCTCCTTCCCTCTAGCACTTGCCATGCCAACTCTGTACAGGACAGGAATGCAAAGCTAATCATCCCCTACCCTTGCCTTGAGCTCCACGCACCTGTATTTAGCCCACTTGGCATGTCCACCAGTGTGTCTAATGCCAGACTCTTCAAATCCATCCACATCTGATTATGACTCTTAACTCTGCTCTTCCCATCCCTCATCTCTGATGTCACCTCTGTTCTAGCTGCTCAAGCTAAACCTCAGAAGTCACCTTGGTCGTCCCTCTCACCTCCTGCATCCAAACTACTAACAACTTCTGCTGATGTCACCCTCAGTTCTCCTGCCACTATCTCAGATGGTGCCATGATCACTTACTTGGACTGTTGCAGTAGCCTCCTCACTAGTACTGCAGCCACCTCCCTAGAGCCTGTATCCCTCACAGCAGCCACATGAATCTTTTGAGTCCATGGCCATGAAAATGGGTAAAATAAAACCCCCAGGAGAGTCGAAGACAGGCTCAGCAACATCAGCAAAGACTGTGTAGTCCGTGCAGGGTACTGGAAGGCCAAGGCCTACCCTGGCTGAAGCCCCACAAACCAGTCACTCATACTCATGGTGGAGGACACACACACACACACAGCAGGGATGTGCTGGCGTGTGTAAAGGAACTGGGTGCTGAGCCCAGGCCTGTGGAGCACACGGGTCCATACTTGCCTGTCCATGTGCCTCAGGTGGTAGAATAGCTCACACCACCCATAGCACATGTAACTCCTTCTCCCTGTGTCCCCCATAGCCTGCCCTTGGACAAGCACCTGATGCCCAATCCCAGGCCAGCCAAGCCCTTGGCCCCTTCGTTGGCCCTCGGCCCATCCCCAGGAGCTTCACCCAGCTGGAGGGCTACACCCAAGTCCTCCGACTTGCTAGGACCCAGAAGCCCAGGGGGAACCTTCCAGGTCCGGGAATTCCGCAGTGGGACTCATGCCTCCTCCTCTTCCTCATCCTCTCTGAACCCCCTACCACCATCGCAACTTCAGGTGAGGCTCGGGGCCCAGAATAGGGCACACAGGGTGGGGTACCTTGGCCTACAGGTGTCGACCTTTACTGTGGCACAGGGCGGGACAGGGGACCCGCTGGGGCACAGGAAGTGGTTTCTGGGTCCCAGGCAAGTCTGTGACTTATGCAGATGTTACAGGGCCCAGAAAGTCCCCACTTTCCAGGTCTCAGAGATTTGTGTCTTTCCCAGACCTCCCGATTCCTGTCTTGGGAGAGGAGGAGACCCCATCATGATTCCTTGGGCACGGCCATGTATCCGCATCCCCATGGGACAGGAGGAGATAGCTGGGGGCCTAGGGGGTGATATGACAAGGTTGAAGTCAGTTCTGCCCATTACTAGCTGTGACCTTGCAAAAGCCATTGAGTCTCCAGAAGCCAGTTTCCACACGTGTGCAGTGGAGATGATCAAACCCACCTCCCGTGAGGGGCTAAGGCGAGAAGCGTATGAATGAGACACAGAACGGTAGGATGAAAACGGTATCTCACACACCTGTGTTCTCCCTCCAGCTGCCCACAGTGCCCCTCGTCATGCTGGCACCCTCTGGAGCACGGCTGGGCTCCTCACCCCACCTGCAGGCACTTCTGCAGGACAGACCACACTTTATGCACCAGGTATGAACACTGAATAGGCTGGGGTGAGGAGATGGGCGGGAGAATGGAGGGGAGGTGCCCCAAGCCAGGCTAAGCTTTGACTCATGTCCGCAGCTCTCCACCGTGGATGCCCATGCCCGGACCTCTGTGCTACAGGTGCGCCCACTGGACAACCCAGCCATGATCAGCCTCCCGCCATCCACTGCGGCCACTGGGGTCTTTTCCCTCAAGGCCCGTCCTGGCCTACCACCTGGTAACACCTCAGCCCACACCCTAAGGCATTACAGAACCCGAGTCCCCAAGTTCTTGAATGTATGCAATGTAAACTGTTGTGAACTGCAGCCCTTTGGAGGTCCGAGGGCTCAGGGCTCAGTGTCATGGAAACTCCAACCTCCAAAACAATGTCAGGTTCAGAACGTGAAAGACAGAATGTCAAAGTCACGGAACCACAGATCTTTGCAGTTAGTCAAAATGTCAGCACTTGCCAGCGGCTGTCTTTGAACTGTTCTGCCAGAAGTTTTGGACTGTGGCGAACACGTTCCCTGGGAGGCAGGACGTCAAGGCTCAGGAGAGGGAGAGACCTTGTGAGCCGACCAGCAGAGCACACCCTATCCCTGCCTGCAGGAATGAACATGGCCAGCCTAGAGTGGGTGTCCACGGAGCCTGCGCTGCTCTGCACCTTCCCGAGCCCCACCACGCCTAGGAAGGACAGGTGAGTAGGAAGGCCTGGAAAAGACCCTCTCACCTACTGTCCCCTCCCCTGACACTCTCTGTTCCCCAGCACCCTTCCGGCTGTGCCCCAGGGCTCCTTCCCTCTGCTGGCAAATGGTGTTTGTAAGTGGCCTGGATGTGAGAAGGTCTTCAACGAGCCAGAGGACTTCTTAAAGTGAGTAGCCCGGGCCCACCTAGTCCAGGGAGTCCCATTGTGGGCAAGGGTCTGGCCTGCTGATCTCAACTCAGGCCTCCTCCCGATAGACAACAAGATGAGAGGTAAAGGCTGAGCGTGAGGGTTCAATCCCAGCTTCATCACACTCTAGGTGTGGCCTTGGGCAAGTTACTTAACTCTTCTGGGCCTCAGTTTCCTTAGATGTACAATGGCACATAATGGTATATACTGATATTTATTTCCATGTTACGTGTAAGGGAATTGAGGCCACAGAAGCTAAGTGTCGGGGCCAGAGATTTAGCTCACTGATTCTGGTGCCTGCCTAACAAGTGCAAGGTGCCTGGTTTGATCCCAGTGACCACATACGACAATACTGGGCATGGTGGCTCATGCCCAACCGGCAGTCGGCACCACATACTACAAATGCTGGGCGTGGTGGCTCAAGCCTGTCATCCCAGCACTCGGGAGGAAGAGACAGGAGGATTGCTGAGTTCAAGGCTTGCCTGGGCTCCATAGTGAGCTCAGGGCCAGCCTGAACTACAAAGCGAGACCCTGTCTCAAAAGAAAAAAAGAAGAAGAAGCTAAGTGTCGTGAGTTACACAGCTCGTATTTGAAGCCAGGCAGCTAAGCTTCAGAATGCACCCCAAACTCCTTTGCCCTGCTACCCCTCACGCCAGTCCTAGCTCCTCTAGATGGCTGTTGCTGCCTCTCCTCTGCCACACTTCACACACACACACACACACACACACACACACACATGCATGCATGCACTCACGCACATGCCCACATGTACCTTCTCTGTTCATCTAACCATACCTGACTGTTAGCAGAACTTTAGCATGCCACAGCCAGGCCTTTCCACAAGCATCTGGAATGCCGGTTCCACTCTCACCTGTCTGGCCCACTCTCCACCCACCATCCTTTCAGCGTTTTTTCTAACACCCAGCCAGGCTGAAGGGGTGAGCTCAGGCCTGGCAGCAGCAGGTGCTGAGGGAGCATGTGCGGGGAGTGGACAGATATGAGAGGGAGCTGAGGGATGAAGGGAGGAGAGCGGAGAAGAAGGAGAGACTCCCAGAGTGTGGCCCGGGTCCAACCGGAACGCCGAGCCAGGGGGCCGGCCTGCTGTGCCAGTCGCACACCGCCTTCTCCCACACAGGCACTGCGAGGTGGACCATCTCCTGGATGACAAGAGCAGAGCGCAGTGTCTCCACCAGCGAGAGGTGGTGCAGTCTCTGGAGCAGCAGGTAAAGCCGGGGCGGGGCCCGAGGAGGCTGGCTGAGCTTCATACCTGCCCTGTGCCGGAAACCAGCTCGCCTGGGATGAGGGCTGCATGCTGAGGTGGAGCGAAGGGCGCCACGGCCTGGGCAAGCGTGTGGCAGAGAAAAGCCAGTTCAAGGCCTTACTTTTGTGCCCATCCCCCAGCTCGTCCTGGAAAAGGAGAAACTGGGTGCTATGCAGGCCCACCTGGCGGGGAAAATGGCACTGACCAAGACTCCCGCAGCGGTGAGTCACTCGGGCCTCTGGGGACAGATCTAGACTACTGCAGGCAAGAGAGGAGGTACTGCACACATAGGCCCGGGGGGTACGTAGGGCCCCACCGGCTCCGCACATCCAGGCCTGAGAATCTCTCCCCTTCCACTACAAACGTACGGACTCTAGTCCTGAAACATCATGCTTCTGAAATTTTCATACCCACAGCAAAGAGCCCAACCCCTAGGAAGACAGACTGTGTACCCCCACAGCACTAGCCCTGTAACTTGCAGGGCCCACTGTAAAATGCAAATGTGGGGCCCCACGTCCAGATTTCTAGTTGGCAAACCTCAGAGTACCAGCGTGGAGGGTCCTTTATGATCGCACAGCTCACTGGCCCATGAAGCCTGCTGTGGGTGCCAGGCAGTCTCGGAGCACTTCCCTGGTGTTAATTTACTCAGACTTCCCGTGGCTGCTGTAAGGTAGCTGCTACTATTGTCCCCAACTCACAGACGCAAACAAAGCCCAGGAAGATATAGCTGACTCTGCCAACCTCATCGCTGGGTGCTAAAGAAGCCTGATAGAGCAGCAGCTCGTAGGCACGATATGTGGCCACCCATGGTGCCTGTGTCCATATCCTAACAAACACTGCTCGTGCTGCTTCATGGGACTGATTTCACTTCAGACCAGAACTGAGACAGTGGAGGGGCCCTTGCTCGTAAAACCACTGATCTAGACAGGGCTGCCTGTGGCATACCACCTGCAGTCCCAGCAGAAGCGGGGCGACCGTTGAGCCCATGAGTTCAAGGCAACCTGATCAGCATAATGAGACTTAAATTTCTTTAAGCCTCTAAGTCGCCAGCCACTCCTCCCTTCCCCAGGCGTCATCCGACAAGGAGTCTTGCTGCATGGTAGCTGCTGGCGCCCAGAACAGCCGCATGGAAGGCTGGCCCAGCCCCCAGGAGGCCTCCGATGGCTTGTTTGCTATGCAGAGGCACCTCTGGGGCAGCCATGGAAATGGCAACTTCTCAGGTGAGAGCGGTCCATGCCGTACCCAAGCTCCTAATTCCAACTGATACTGGGGTGGGTGGGTGGGTGAGTGTGTGTGTGGGTGTGTGTACACATGTGCAAAGGAGCTCTGCATTGCATCCCTCCTGTCTCCAAACTTCGGGAAAATCCACCTGCCTGTAAATAAAAGCTTCCTCTCTGGATTCCCATAACCCAAAGCCTCCTGTTATGGCCACAAAGGTCTAGTGCTAGCCCTGTCTCCTTGGGGACTGGAGCCATGCCTCCCCTACTTGGGCTTCTGCTGTCCCAGGTGGCCATCAGAAGAGAGGGGATCCTAGCTAAGTCATTTCTAAGGACCCTCCCTTCCTCACCCCACACCACTAAGATGATTGGGGTGAATTCACTGAAGCTCCCCGATGCCCTGCCGTCCAGCTTGGGATATGGGTCTAACAGGGGTCAGAGCCCTTGATGTCTTCCTGGCCCTGCCACTTAGCCACTCACACGCCTCTTCTGTACAAATGGCTTCACAATCTGTGGGAGAACTACCTTGGCCTTGGGGTTATGCAAGGAGAAACCGACATGGCTTGGGTACTCAGCCAACAGTTCCAAGTGCGTGAGCAGACATCCAGGTGTTGCTGGTGGGATTTCAGGCGTGCGGACTCGCTTTGCAGTGGAGGGTGGGACAGGCAGTGAGGCAGCGCAGGGCCTGACTTGTCCCCACTCGCCCCCAGAGTTCTTCCACAACATGGAGTACTTCAAGTTCCACAACATACGGCCCCCTTTCACCTACGCCACCCTCATCCGATGGGTAAGTAGATTAGCTCCGACCCCAGGAGGCGCATGAGAGAAGCGGTGAGCCTACCTCCCAAACTCCTGTCTTCTTCTGCGTGCCGTCACTGTGGGATCCTGTACTGACAAAGCCCAGCCCTGAGGAGCCCCCAGCCGTGCTTTCTGTCCAGACCTGTCCCAAACCCAAACCCAAACCACTGGCCCGGACAGTGTGAACCACATTCCTACCCCAAAGTCACCCTTTTGCAGATGTTCACCCTTTTGCAGATGTTCACCCTGCTTCTAACCACCCCCCCCCGAACTCATGCCTCACCCTGCATCTAAGGTTGTCCCCAATTCTTCACCCTATCCCAATCCCACCCCCAAATCACACAGTTCAGGATAGGCCACCGACCCCCTCAGCCTGACTTTCGGGGAACACACCTTTCTCCCACCACAAGCTCTAAGCCAGTGGTGGTAAACCTATGTATGGCACACGCCACAGCAGACTGTAGCTTTGGAAAGTCTAAGCCAGGTGTAGTGGCACTTGGCTGTGATCCCAGCACTTGAGAGGCTGAGGCAAGAGGATCACTGTGAGTTTAAGGCCAGCTTGGGCTACATAGTGAGTTTAAGACCAGCTTCAACTACATAGTAGGACCCTTCCTCAAAAAAAAAAAAACAAACTCTAAAAGGCCCACAATCACTGATCTAGGCCATCCTGGAGGCTCCTGAGAAGCAGCGGACACTCAATGAAATCTACCACTGGTTCATTCGCATGTTCGCCTATTTCAGAAACCACCCTGCCACCTGGAAGGTGAGTAGCTCCGGAGGCAGCAGTGGCAGGATGGCCTGGAGTGTCGACAGAGCTCAGGAACATGCAGAACTGGGGCTGGGCCCCAAGGCGAGAGGAGGGGCGGGAGGCTGGTGCTGGTGGGGCTGCTGGCCTCAGTGGATTTCTGCCCACCCTGCCCTGGCCCTGCCGGTCCTTCTAGAATGCCATCCGCCACAACTTGAGCCTGCACAAGTGCTTCGTGCGGGTGGAGAGTGAGAAGGGAGCCGTGTGGACCGTGGATGAGTTTGAGTTCCGCAAGAAAAGGAGCCAGCGACCCAACAGGTGCCCCTACCCTACATCGGGCCCCTGACTCGGAAGCCAAACAAGGATGGAAAGGGTCAAAGTTGGGAGTAGAAGTGGTGGGGACAGGGCTGCTAGGCCCTGGAAATGTCCACAAGGACCAAGAAATGAGTTATCCACTGTCTTGCCTGCCACAGCCCCTGTGCCCAGCTTAACTGCCCTCCTGGATCTTATCTTCGGCCCCAAGGCTATTCGGAATGTCTCCAGTCCCAGCCCAGCCCCCATCTCCACCACAGCCCCCAGTATGGGCCAACCCAACCAGCCATGCATGCAGCCCCCTTCACAGACAACCTCAGAGTGGAAAAATCTCACACACACGCACACACATACAGTCACAATCCTGTCGCCTAGACACACCCAAACCCCAAGACGCAAAGAACTTGCCTTGGTTACCTGGTTTTCCTCAGTGTCGTGTAGTGACATGAACAGTCCCATGCGAGCACAGTCCTCTCCACCCACATGCCCAAAAGCACGAAGCCACAGCCAGCCCCTGGGCTCCCAGGCGCGAGGTCAAACAGGGCACTGGGGCCTGCACAGCAGCAGCATCAGTGCCCGCAAGATGGCAGAGAAAGACAGACACTTCCCTGGGCACACATGGTCTCGCACAACTCCTGACACATGCTCAGGCACAGACTCACCTGCATATCTTGCACACATACACACACATGCACACTCACAGCTCCCCAGTGTGTCTCGAGTCCCATGAGACATGCACTGAGTCACCAAAAAATACCAGGTATCTCACTCACCAGCCACCCCACTCCCTCCCGAGCCCTGATCCACTCCTTAGCTAGACTGCAGAAGAACCCCTCTTTTATTTGGGATCCAAGGCCCCCAGCCCCCAATGCCCTCCCCAATAAACTGCAGCCACTTCTATGCATAGGGCTATCACCCCGGATTGGGCTTGGGGTCAGGTGGGGAGCCATGTGGATCTAAGGCCTCAAGGAGAGGAAGTGGATGGTCCACGGAACAGCTAGCACAAATCCCTGCACTGGGGACTCCTCAGGCCTCCCGGACCCGGCCCAAGAGGCCAGCATTCTCCTGGCGGAGGGCTCTGTAGTCCTCACAGATCTTCTCCAGGTTGCTGAGGGTCTTCTTGCTCATCTCCATCTCGATCTAAAGCAGTGGGGGCAGTCCCTCAGCACATGCAGGGCCCTGCCCAGCCGCTGCTCGCGGCCCCTTCTGCTGCGCCGGCTTGGCCCCTCCCACCCCTACGACAACAGTCTGCTCCTTCCAAGGACAGCGCTTGGCATGTGTCATTCCCTCCACCCAAGGCACCACAGTGCCAAGACGCATGCATGAGGACCTTCAAGGCAGCAGCTCAGGCTTGGGTTAGACCACTGGCCCATTGCAAGTCCCAGGCACAGACACTAAGGGGCAGAGCTAAGCCCCCAGCCACAGGCTGTGCCCAGTCCCATACCCACTGAGCATAAACCATGGAGCTGTCCCCGCCCCGGCCTACCCTCTCCCCCCAGCCCCACCTGCTCCTCAAGGTCTCGAACCTCCCGCATTATAGTGCCTGTGTCCTCAATGGTCTGGATGAGCTGGCTGCAGTTCTGCAGACAAAAGAAGCAGATGGCTTGTCCCCAAGCCAGCCCCACCCAGAGTGTCCCGGGCATGCTGCCCCCTCACCTCGTGCAGGGCAGCTAGATACTTGTAGGCCTTCCGAACAGCATCGTCCTTCTTGGCATCCTGACCAGGCAGAGGGAACCTCTGAGATAGCAGTAGGCTGCCCCCACCTCCCCCTACCCCCGTGCCACCACAGGACCACCCTCTCCCACTCACTTAGAGCAGAGCCAGGCCCCAGATCAGCGTGTTCTCCAGGCTCTCAGAGAGCCCATGCCCCACCCAACCTGCACATGGGCTGGCCTGCCCCAAACCTTGAACACAAGCTCATCGGTCACCGCAAAAGTCCGGTCCAGCTTCCCAGACAGGGAGTTGATTTCCTTCTGAAGCTCCTTTGTGTCAGACAGGATCTGGAGAACACCAGCGCAGCCGTGAGCCCGAGTCTGGGGCAGGGCGGCCGGCCTGGTGAAGGTACTCACGCCCATGTGTATGCGCCATGTGTCACTGCATTGGGGTGACTACAGTGGACAGGGTGGCTGGAAAGCCTGTCAGAAGTCACGAGGGCCCCATGTGACCATCCTGTGCTTATTTCCCCCATGTGATCCGCCTGCCAGGGCCATAATGGTGTACCTTAGTGATCTCTTCCTTCTGCTTCCGGATGTTGCCCACGATCTCCAGGATGCGCTGGGTGTAAGCCAGCCGGGACACATCCTTTGGCAGGGTCTCCAGTTCTGATACCTAGGTAGGGATGCAGCCGATACTCCCCCAGGACCAGCACCCCCACCCCCACCTCCGTGCTGCCCAGAGACCCCTGTGGACCTTACCAGCTGCTTGTAGACCTCCTCCTTCCTGCGGGCCTCTTCCGCAGCTGCCCGGACACTCTGGTGCAGCTCCTGGATTTCTGCCAGCCGCCGGGAGGATTCCAGCTGCCAGGAGCCACAGACGGAGGGCAGTGAGCAGAACTCAGGGACTATCCCCAAAGGAGGGGCCAGACCTGCACCACCCACACACCAGGACCCCATCACCTACCTCCCTGCAGTCCTGAAGCTTTCGGAGGTGCCGGTACTCAGCAAGAAGCGGGACCCGGTGCTTTTCCCACTGCCCCGCCAAGTGGATGACCCGTTGGGCACTACTTTCCACCACGAGCTGGTGGGTGGCAGGGACAGGTCATACAGGCAGGGGCCATCCGATCTGCCCCTCTGGCCCAGCCATGGCCTCAACCCCAGCCTACCTGTAGTTTGGCAAGGTTGGCAGCCCCATCGGGCAACAGCTCCACCGCTCGGCTCTTGAGCCGCAGGGCCTGCTCCCGCTCTGCGGTGCTCAGCTCACTCTGCCGACACTCCGTCTCCACCTGTCACACGCCGCCGCCCCAGCCCATGAGCGTGAGCACAAGCAGCCCCACCCACCAAGGTCCCTAACCCTGCCCTTCCGCCCTCCAGCTGCACACTGATGCACAGGAGCCCTGAGCTGACCAGTCCTGTCCACGCGGACTATCTTGCCCCACCAATGCCCACAGACCTCACGGCCACCAAGAAGTCCTGACTGATGCCCACAGGCTCCTCTAGTGCCTTTATGTCCACCAAGCCCCCAACCATGTATCTCCTTTGATCCCCACTAATTCTCCTGAACCCCCAAGAGCCCCAGAGGTCCCCATGCCCCACACAAAACCCTGCTGCCACCTGCTGACCTCTCAGTCTGCTCAGGCCCGATTTCTGAGCCAGCCTCTCACCTGCACAAGGCTGATTCCCAGTGTCTTCATGTCCGCTTCAATCTTTTCGATGCTGCGGTTCACACCCTCCAGCTGCTCCTGCAGGGACTCAAGCTCCTGTTCCTGAGCTGCTCGCAGGTCCTGGGGGGCACAGGCCAGTTGAGGTGAGGTGTCAGGCCCAGCAGACAGGCAAGGGCCCAAGGTCTGTCCCCTCCACTGCTCTGCTCACCTGTTCAGGCCGCCGGGAGGTGGCTGGCACATCTGTCACCTGAGCTATCTGGGCCCGGGGCTCCTAGGGGCATGAGAAAGGCATTCTAGCTGTCAGGGAAGGCCTGCTCATCATGGTCCAGCCTCAGCACCCCAGAGCACCCCCTAGTGTTGTACCCACAACCACTCAGATGCTCATAGCTGCCAAGCTGTGACTGCCAGAGGGTAGAGGCACTATCTGCAACATCAGACTGGAGTGTTTGCTCCCAAGAACACTCCCTCAGCCTGACACAGCTGCCCCAGGTCCCCATGAGAAAGACAGGGCACCACTGAAAGCATGCAAAAGAGAGAAGCTATGCCCAGCAGATAACTAGGAAAGGATGGGTTTCTACCAAGAAGACTCCTCCCTGGGGGCCCAAGGATTTAGCTCAAGTGGTACCGCACCTACCTTGGAAGCACAGGGCCCAAGTTCAATCCCCAATACCGTAAAAAAAAAATACTCTTCCCCTCTTACATGGTCCCCACAATCTGCCCTTTCTTCACTGAAGTCCCAAGAAGCTAAGCAGTGTTGAACCTACATTGAACATATGCCACAGCGGGCAGTTTGCTACCAATGAGAGCTCTAAAAGGCTCGCCATTTCTGAGCTAGAGGAATCCTCTGGGCACCCTTCCCAGTGGGGAGTGGGTCCACCCAACAGGAACACAGGAACCTTGTAGAGAAGTGGTGTTTAGACATAAAGCAACCTTCCAGCCTGCCACACCACGCCAGCACCCCCACGTCCATGCAGGCCTACCCACCAGATGGAAGGTGAACTTCTCTGAATGTGTAAAGCGGGAGCCCTTGGGGGCACTGGTCCTGGCCCCAGCACCCCAGGCCTGCAGCAGCTCCCCCAGGTCTCGGGCTTGTGTGGAAGGCCCCACCGGACCCCAACTCTGGCGCAAGTACTCAGCCAGTTGCTTCTGCAGCCGCTGCCGTGGAGCCCTAGGATCCTCCTGGAAAAAAAACAGGCAGGGAAAGGGGAGGGTAAGGAGGCCTGCCCACCCCAAGGATCTGCTCTTCCAGGAGTCACCTGACAGGAGCCGCCCACCCTCCAATCTCTCCATCAAAGCCAGTCCTGTCCCACTTCCTGCCCCACCAGCCTGGGCACTGCCTACAGACAGGAGAGCACCTCTTCCTCGGTCTCCCCACCTGGAGCAGGGTGTGGGGAGAGAGAAGCCTAGAGCTGCCATTCAGAGGGCACAGAGAGGATGTGTAGGACAGAACAGGTGAAGAATCACAGGTACCAGTCAAAGAAGGGGTCAGGGCCAGCGAAAGGAAGGTGAAGGACAGATAAGAACAGAGACAGTTTCAAGACAACTGAGGAAGTCTGATTATAAACTCAGGGTCAGGCAGTACTTATTAATCATTATTAATTTTGCCAGGTATAAAAATGGCATTGCAGGGCCAGAGATTTAGCTCACTGGTTCCAGCACCTGCCTAAGCATACGCAAGGTCCCTGATTTGACCCCGGTAACCACATACAATGATATGATATTGGGTGTGGTGACTCACGCCCACCAGCAGTCAGTACCACACACCACACTGCCAGGCGTGGTGGCTCATGCCTGTAATCCCAGCACTTGGGAGGCAGAGACAGGAGGATTGCTGAGTTCCAGATTTGCCTGGGCTACATAGTGAGCTCAGAGCTCAGGGCCAGCTCGAACTACAAAGCGAGATCCTGTCTCAAAAAAAAAAAATGGCATTGCAAGTACATTAAAAATTAAGTGTCCCCATAAATAAAAGAGTTTTTAGTCTTAATTAGTTAGAGTTGAGAGGATTTTCTAGGTTTGGTGCAAGGGATAGAACCCAGGCCCTACAACACACTAGACAAATGTTGTACCACTGAGCCACACCCCTAACATGGGTGGGATTTGCTGTGTGTGTGTGTGTGTGTGTGAGATATGCCAAAGACTGAACCCAGGGCCTTGTGCTGAGCTACAGCTCTACCAGCCCCTTATCTATTACTTTTTTTTTTTTTTTTTTTTTTTTTGCTTTTTGAGACAGGGTCTCGCTTTGTAGTTCAGGCTGGCCCTGAGCTCACTACGGAGCCCAGGCAAGCTGCTGGGAACTCAGCAATCCTCTTGTCTCTGCCTCCCAAGTGCTGGGATGACAGGCGTGAGCCACCACGTCCGGCCTTGTGGTATGCGGTGTTGATTGTTGGTGGGCGTGTCTCCATGCCCAGCATTATATGTGGTTACCAGGGATCGAACTCAGGACCTTGTGCTTGCGAGGCAGGCGCCAGAACTGCTGAGCCAACCCTCCAGCCCTCTATTACTTTTTTTGAGTCTCACTGAATCATGAAGCAGCCTAGCCGGGCTCAAACGTGCAATCCTCCTGCTTCAGCCTCATAGACTTCTTCAACTATAGGAATATGTCACTATGTTCAATTTGCTTTAAAATAATACAGAAAAAAAGTTGAAGGACAATAGAGGAAGAAAGATTGGAAGGTGGTAAACTCAACTCATTAGACTATCTTCCCTACTTTTATGCTTTAAAATTCCTGTAAGTTTAAAAAAGTCAGGAATAGCCAGGCGTGGTGGCTCACGCCTGTAATCCCAGCACTTGGGAGGCAGAGACGGGAGGAATGCTGAGTTCGAGGCTTGCCTGGGCTACATAGTGAGCTCAGGGCCAGCCTGAACTACAAAGTGAGACCCTGTCTCAAAAAAAAAAAAAAGTCAGGAATAAAAATGGACAAATGACAGTTGGGGAGCTGGGGACAGATAGAAAGTCACAGAGGTAGACAGAGGAAGAAGGGGACAGATATGGAGGTGGGCAGGGAAGAAGATGGCAAAAAGAGGCAGATAAATAGGTAGACACAGGAATAAGAGGCGAATAAAAGAGGTGGACACATGGTAAAGGGGACAGATAAAGTGGACAGCGTGGCTTTCAAGGAGCGAGGCCACTCTCCCAGCAGGAAGATATAAATGGACAGACAAAGGGCAACAGGGGACAGACACACAGGTGGGCAGAGGGAGAGACAGAAATTAGGAAACAGAAAGATTGAGAAAGTCAGAGACTGTGCAGTGTGACGACTGTGGAGACAGTGAGAGGCTCGGGGACAGGAAGAAGGTGAGAGAGACAGGGAGGGAGGGAACCAATGATGACTGCTCTGAATATCGGGATGCAGAACCCCATCACTGCTCCATTTTTCAGAACAGGGGATGAGGCCTGGAGAAGGACATCAACTTGTACACAGTTCAGCCGCCCTGACTCCTCTGTCCTTTCAGGTGGGGCTGGGAAAATGTACATGGAAAGGAAGCAGTAAGAGAGGAAGACCGAGGGGGGAGAGGGGCAGAGGCCCAACAAGGGACACAGTCCCTGCCACAGGGAGCCCAGCAGCAGGCTGTACCTGGGTGGGAAGGCGGGGCGCCCTGCGGAGCCAGTCCTCATCCCCAGGGCGGTCCCAGCCCGAGGGCTGACACAGCTGCACAGCGTGGCTTTCAAGGAGCGAGGCTGCTCTCCCAGCAGGACCTGGCACCTGCGTGGGGACTGGAAGCAGCAGAGGACTCGCCTGGAACTCCCGAGGCTCTGGAGGTAAGAAGGAGTCAGCTAGGCCTCCCACGCGGCCCTTCTCCTCTCAATCCTACCCGCCCCACCACGCAGACTCACCTCCTCTGGAGCTCAGCTCGGGCATGATCAGCCTGCTGGCATGGAAAGGCTGCTGGAGGGCCGAGCCCTGGAGGGACAACAGAGTCACCAGTGGGAGGGGGCCCAGAAGCTGAGCAGTCAGATGGGACAAGGCAGCAAGGCAGGGACAACTACAGTCAGACATCCCACCTGTAGGTGCTGGAGCTTGGGAGTGCGAAGGAGAGGCGGCACCCAGGGCAGGGCCAAATGGTCCCGTATTTGGCTCCCAATGGCCCGGAGGAGAATAGCCGAGTCACCTATGGAGGCAGGAAGGTTTATCAAGTGACAATGCACCAAGTCCAAAAAGGCCCACTCGGGGAACCAGCCATGACTCCTGAGCCCTCATCCACAGATTACACATGACCCAGCTAACACTCTCACAGGTACTCATTCAGCAAATACTAGGCACAAACTAGGGACCAGTCACTATTTGAGAGACAGGAGCCACTTCAGGGAATGAAATGATAAAGGTCTCCATCCTCCTGGATGCAGCAAGCTAGTGGAGGACACAGTTCATGAACAGAATATTAAATATGATCCAGAACAGTCAAGTGGTGCAGAAAAGGTCTGCCAAGAAGAGGCAGGAATGCTGCTGAGGCGGCTGGAGAACACCCTTCCTCAAGGTGACACATGAGAGTGACCACTGGAAACCAGAGCTGGGGCCTAAGACCCAAGGATAAGCAGTCCAAAGACGCGAGGGCCCTGCACATGCGCCACACCTGCAGAACACCAAGGAAGTCCAAGCGGCAGAAGTGGAGGGAACGAGGAAGTGGGTGTGGGGCGGTCAGGGAGTCAGGGCAACACCCAGCCCTGGGCCACTTGCCCTGCACTCACGCCCCGCCGAACCTCCCACGCTGAACACGCTTCCACCCCCAACTGCAACCTGCACGCCACCTCTCTGTCCCTGTCACCCCAAGAACATGCTCCATCCCCCAGCTCCCACACCTGCAGGCTGGTCTGCATCCTCAGAGGCGTCTGTGGGCAGCCGCTCAACCAGGAAGAGAAGCAGGTCCCGGAGGTCCGGCTCACTGGGGTAGAGGAAGTTCTGATAGCCGAGCTCCACAGGGTAACCCAGGTCCTGCAGGTCATCAATTTTTATCAGGTGACAGCACGAGACTTTTCAACATGGTCCCAGCAGTCAGGCAGGCAGAAGGGTCTTCCCACCCTGAGCCCCAGGACTCGACCGCACCTGCACCCATTCTCACCAGCAACCACCCTTTCAGCGGCCTCACATTCCCCAGCCACAGCACCTCCAGTCCCAACGCCCAGCTGTCACTCAGGCCCTGGACTCCTCTACTGGTGACCCCCATTACATTTAGTCCCAGAAGCTCTGACTCTACTCTTCCACCGAGATCTGCAAAGCCACCAGGCCCCCAGGCACAGCCCCGGAGCAATTACAGCCAGCACTGCAGAGAGCCCAAAGGGAGATTAAAGCTCTGGCCTCAATGTGACTCAAAATCCAGAGGCTACAAAAAGAAAATAGGACTTCTGCCAATGAAAAAAAATAAGCAATTTCAAGAAAAATATAATTAAACCAGGCATGGTGGTACCCACCTGTAATATCAGCACTTGGAAGGCTGAGGCAGGAGGATTGCCACAAGTTTGAGGTCATCCTGAACTACATAGTGAGATCCTGCCTCAAAAAAACTACATATATGATTACAGTCAAAAGAATAATGACAAGCTAGAGAAAATATGTGGAGCCTGTATCTCAGGCAAATGGTGATTTTACCTATTATACAAGGAATATCTAAAATAAACAGACAGGGCCAGGGGTGTGGCTTGGGGTAGAGCTCTTGCCTAGCATGAATGAGGCTCAGGGTCCAAACCTCAGCATTGAGAAAGAAAGGAAAAGAAAAGCGACAAAGACCAGCCACACAATAGTCCAGAATGAGAGGACTCAGAGCGTTGGATGGGGAAGGAAAACTGGCCTGGAGAGAAAGTAGCCCTCACTCTGCAGAGCTGTGGGTGCAGAGCTGCATGAACCCGGACAGCAGACTTCCTGGATTCAAACTGAAACTCCACCTCCTACCACCTATACATCCTCAGGCCAATCACTCAACCCCTCTGTACCATAGTTTCTTCAACTGAAAAAAATACCCACCTGGGCTGGAGATTTAGCTCAGTGGTTCCAGCGCCTGCCTAGCAAGCTCAAGGTCCCTAGTTTGATCCTGGTAACCATGTACAACAATACAGGCATGGTGACTCACACCCACCAGCAATCAGTACAACACACCACAGTTGTAGAAGTGGTGGCTCACACCCATAATCCCAGCACTCGGGAGGCAGAGGCAGGAGGATTGCTAAGTTTTGAGGCTCACCTGGGTTACATAGTAAGCTCAAAGCCAGCCTGAACTACAAAGTGAGACCCTGTCTCAAAAAAAAAAAAAAAAAAAAAAAAAAAAAAAACCTACTCTAGAAGGTTGTTGTGAGAATCAGATGAGCTACTATGATGTAACCATACTGTCTGGAACAGAGTACTCACTCAAAGCCATCATTATTATAAAGATACATGTGTTCTGGGTCACAGAATGAGCTGTCTTTATTTTGGAGAGTCATAGTCAAAAAGTGCGAAAAACCACTGGCTTTTAAGCTACTTTACTTTGGTCTTTTCTGACATGTGCAATCAAAGAGTTATGACTGATATGGAAACTTGTTCCAAGAATGGGCTGTGTACAATGGCTGATGCCAAAATCTGGAGGTGTCTGACATATAGAACAGGGGCGAGGAGTGGGCAGGAAGCAGCAGTGCTGCATTAGAGAGGCCCTTTCTGCCTACTGCTGGGAAACTGAGGCACACACACCTTCTGACCGATGAAAAAGCCAAATTTTCTGCTGCGTGCTAAGATCAGTGTGAGCCAGGATTGGTGCACACAAAATGGCAGACAGCACTGAGAGGAGACCAGAGGACCATGGGAAAGCTTGGCCCATCCCCTGCCACCTCCACTAGGCATTCACTAGGCCCAAGAAGATATAACTCTCCCTTAGAGTGTCATCTTCCAGGACACGGCCCCAGGGCAGGGGACAGACTTCTTGAGGCCACCAACAGCCCCAGACAGAAGGACCTGGGAAGTCCTGTTAGCCAGATAAACCTGATAACCAAAGGGTGGGCAGAGCCAAAACGCCTGTTGCTAAGAGACAGAAACTGCACACACCCGGCCCAAATGCTATACCTCCAATTACTCTGATCCCCTTGTCTACATGGGAAGTTTTCACTGGAGCTGACCTACTCCACATATACTTGCATGGTATAATGGAAGTGTTTACAATGACCATGCAGCTACAAGGTGCTGGAATGCACGTAGCCAGGTCAGGCCTATCCATTAACAGTAATACCACTTACACAAACATATATCCAACTTCTATATATTAACTCAATCTTTACTGTGTGTGTATGTGGGGGAGCACAACCAGGCCCTCATCCATGCAAAGAGCATGCTCTAAAACTGAAGATCATGGATTTGGCTCCGTGGTTCTGGCATCTGCCTGACAAGTGCAAGGTCCTGAGTTTAATCCCTGGTACCACATACCACCGTGCTGGGTGTGGTAACTCACACCTGTCATCCAAGCACTCAAGAGGGACAGGCAGGAAGACTGCTGAGTTCGAGACTTGCCTGGGCTATACAGTGAGCTCAGGGCCAGCCTGAACTACAAAGTGAGACCCTGTCTCAAAAAAAAAAAAATCAAACAAACAAACTGAGCTATACCCCCAGCCCCTTAACTCACTTTTAAACCTCACTCAGCCCTACATGATAAATATAATTCTTACAACTGCTCCACACTGCAGAAACTTAAAACCAAGGAGGGTAAAAGATTGGCACAAAGTCACAGAATCAATAAGCCACAGGAATGGTTTTTGTTGTTGTTTGTGGTACTAGGGACTGAACCCAGAGAGTGCTAAACTTCATCCCTAGTGCTGGCCCCAAACTTGCAATCCTCCTGCCTCAGCCTGTCGAGTCTTGCTTGCTCACTCTCCCTACTTGCCTGCCTGCCTGCCTGCCTCCCTCCCTCCCTCCCTCTCTCTCTCTCTCTCTCTCTCTCTCTCTCTCTCTCTCTCTCTCTCTCTCTCTCTCTCTCTCTCTCTCTCTCTCTTTCTCTGTACCAAGACATTAAACCCAAGGATGCACTACCATTGAGCTGCATCACCCTCTCTCTCTGTACCAAGACATTAAACCCAAGGATGCACTACCATTGAGCTGCATCACCAGCCTTTTATAAATTTTTATTTTTTTAGTTGTTGTATTTTGTTTTGTTTTTGAGACAGGGTCTCATTTTGTAGTTCAGGCTGGCCCTGAGCTCACTATGTAGCCCAGGCAAGCCTCAAACTCAGCAATCTTCCTGCCTCTGCCTCCTGAGTGCTGGGATTACAGGTGTGAGCCACCATGCCCAGCATTGTGCTATGTGGTGCTGACTGCTGGTGAGTGTGAGTCACCATGCCCAGTATTGCTGTATGTGGTTATCAGGATCAAACCAGGGACCTTGCACTTGCTAGGCAGGCGCCAGAACCACTGAGCTAAATCTCCAGCCCTTTTTTTTTAGTTTTTTTGAGAGGGACTCGCTTTGTAGTTCAGGCTGGCCTTGAACTCACTATGTAGCCCAGGCAAGCCTCGAATTTAGCAATCCTCCTGCCCCTGCCTCTCAAGTGCTGGGATTACAGGTTAGAGTCACCATGCACACAGCCCTTTTTTTTTTTGAGACAGGGTCTCGCTTTGTAGTTCAGGCTGGCTCTGAGCTCACTATGGAGCCCAGGCAAGCCTTGAACTCAGCAATCCTCCTGTCTCTGCCTCCCGAGTGCTGGGATGACAGGCGTGAGCCACCACGCCCGGCACTGTGTTATGTGGTATTGATTGCTGGTGGGTGTGAGTCTCCACGCCCAGCACTGTATGTGGTCACCGGGGATTGAACTCAGGACCTTGAGCTTGCGAGGCAGGCGCCGGAACCACTGAGCTAACCCTCTGGCCCACACAGCCCTTTTTTTCACTTTACTTTTGTATTAGTATATATTTGTCATATATATTGATCACATTCATCATAGACAATTTGTACCTGCACTTCATATAGTTTTTACTTTGAGACAGGATCCCACTAAATTGCCCAGGCAGGACTCAAACTCACAATCCTCCTGTCTCGGCCTAAGTAAGGACTGGGATTCCATAGAAACATACGTTCAGCTGGGAGCTCTTGAATATAGTAACTGAACACAGTTCTGGAGAGGTGCTTTACTTGACCTGTCACAGAGACACTTCTGGGATTGTTAGAAGAGGCAAGCTAAAAAATAAAAATAAATAAAAAATTAAAAAGAAGCAAGCTGCATGTAGTTGCTACAGGGGAGTGTTAGCAGAATACTGTTTTAGGTGACCAAAGTTTCCTCTGGATAATCATCCCTCCCCCCAACTCCATGGGATCCTGAACGACCAGCCAATCACAGTGTCCTACTGCATGACCATGTGATTGATATTGCACACACAGTGATTATTTTCAGAATGAACATGACCCAAGCAGGGCCTTTCCTGGGCTGGTAAATGGATACTATGGGAGGGTGTATGTTTTAACACTAAGTTTAAAATGCACAAAATAGAGCAGGGGATTTAGCTCAGTGGTTCTGGCACATGCCTCACAAGTGCAAGGTCCCGAGTTCAATCCCTGGTACAAAAAAAAAAAAAAAAAAATCCAAAAACTAGGACCAACTGATTCAACTTTTATAAACTGGATCAAATCATTTAATGCTTGTAACAATCTTACTTTTATAAATTCAAAAAAAAAAAAAAAAGAAAACTGAGGGGCCAGGGATTTAGCTCAGTGGTTCTGGTGTCTGCCTCACAAGTGTAAGGTCCCAAGTTCGATCCCCGGTACCATATACCACAATGCTGGGTGTAGTGGCTCATGCCTGTAATCTCAGCATGGGAGGGAGAGGCAGAAAGATTCCTGAGTTCAAGGCTTGCATGGGTTACATAGTGAACTCAGGGCCATCCTGAACTACAAAGCAAGCCCCTGTCTCAAAAAAAAAGAAAAGAAAAGAGAAAAGAAAAAAAAAACTGAGGCCATAGCCAGGAACAGCACAGGTCTGTAATTCCAGCATTCATGAGGCTGAGGCAGGAAGATAAAGCTAAGCTACATAATAAGAACCTGTCTTCAAAGAAAAGAGAAAAGGCCAGGGATTTAGCTCAGTGGTTCTGGCATCTGCTTGGCAAGTGTAAGGTCCTTCAGTCCTTGGTACCACATATCATAATGCCAGGCATAGTGGCTCACGCTTGTAATTCCAGCACTCAGGAGGAAGGGTTATGGTCATATAGTCAGCAAGTGATAAAGCTAAGTTTTAACTATTCCTGCAGTTTAGGGACAAAGTCAGCAGCCTTATCCAATAATGAATGTAGAGCCACAAAAAGAAGCAGTAGACAGGAAAGGCAACAGTTTGAAAGGACTTTGGTTAGTTTGTGAAGGAGCAAAGAAGATGGTGTGTACTTGGGAGAGGGCACTCACCATGCAGGCCTGAGCCAGGCTCATGGCCAGGCGGAACCGGGCAGACATGGCGACAGGCAGCAGAGGGCTAAGGCCAGAGCCCACCTCAGGATTGATCACACGCAGGCAGCGGACCACAGCCTCTACAACTAGCTCGGTGGTGAAGCCTCGTAGACTCTGCACATCTGGAGGAATTGCCCTGAAGAAAGAGGCAGGCTCAATCGAGGGAGCAGTCAGGAAGCAAGAATCAAGATTCTCTGGGCAAACCTCTAGAAGCCCTAGAACCCAGGAGGCCTGGAGAGGTGTCCAGGTTCAAACAGATCCTAAGTGTTAGTGACTATGACTCCTATTGGGAAAACAAAGCACCAGCTAAACCTTCAGGTCCTGAAATCTCGGAGGAAAATAGTAGACAGAATCTGAGTTCAAAAAAATTTCAGATTTCTCCTATGCTCAAATGCCTCATATGTATGGGATCTGAGAGAGTAAAAGGGCCCTGGCAACATGATCTCTGTATTTCTGGGTCCCCAGATACCATGCTCTGTGTATGTCAGAGATACCCAGAAACTGAGCTACTAGGGTTTGGAGAAGAATACACGTCAGGAGGCTGGGGCGTTTAGAGTTTCAAATGTCTGGCTGGCTCGCTGGGTGTCAAGATCCCTGAATATCAAGACCTCGTTTCAAACTATACAAAACTTAGGCACCCAAGATATGTTGGCAGCCCAGGCTTTCAGGCCCTTCAAATTGCAGGAACCCGTGTTTGTCTGAGTGACCAAGAGCTGCTAGCGCTAGATTTTAGAGTCCTGGATTTTAAAAGTCCCAAGTGATTGGGAAATTAAAGTTTGAAGCTTCTTAAATATCCAGTTCCAGAGTTTGGAGAGTCCCCAAGTAAGAGTCAGATCCTGGGGTTTTAAATTCCTTGATTCTCAGAATGCAAGTGTCTTGAGTCGCCAGATATAAGGGTCCCAGAATGTTTATGTCAAGATTCATAGATATCGGGGTGCCAGGTCTTGAGGTTCCACGGTTGTAAGGTCTCAGGGTGCCTGGGTCCTGGAGTTTGAGTTTTACCAAAGGTAGAGATCGAGGGACTCAAGAGGCCCTTGACGTCGGGGGTGGTGCGTGGATCCTGGAAATTGGAGTCCTACATGTCAAGGTACCAGGTTTTAAGGTTCCCGAGTCGGGGGAGGGGTGTCCAGGGTTTTGGAGTCCCGGATATGGGCAGCTGGGAACAAGTAGGGGCTGAGTACTTACGTGCCCGCCTGGCGCAAGGAATGGATAAGAATTCGATCTGCCTCCTCCATGGTGAAGCCGAATTGGGGTTGGAAGCTAGGTCCTGGACCGGATCCTAGAAAGTGGGGTGCAGCTGTCGGAAACCAGCTCTGCGCTCGCGGTGCAGAGAACGTCACGTGCCGTGAGGGGAGAATTGGGAAGTGTAGTTCCCTAAACCAGATCTTTTGCGCCGGATGCCGGGGGGGGGGGGGATGTGCGCGCGCAAACTAGAGTGCGCAATGGCTGCTGGAAGATGTAGTTCTTCCTCCTGCACTTCCTGGGGTTCTGGCATGATGAAAAACTGTGATGGGAGGGGAGGAAAGCGACAGAGGAGAGCTTTGTTTAAAGCAGCGTTCATTGTGTAGGCTATAAAAAGTGTACGAGTAACCTGTAATCTCAGCACTCTGGAAGACTGATATCAGAGGATCGCAAGTTCCAGCCTAGCCTGGGCAACTTAGCAATAGCAAAACTCTGTTTGAAACTAAAAAGTGTCAGGGCCTGGGTTCTATCCCCTGTAACTAACACACGCACACATGCGCGCACATGCGCGCAAGCACACAAAATTGTACAAGTGAAGAACAGGGATTTTTTTTTTTTGAGACAGGGTCTCGCTTTGTAGTTCAGGCTGGCCCTGAGCTCACTATGAAGCCCAGGCAAGCCTCGAACTCAGCAATCCTCCTGTCTCTGCCTCCCGAGTGCTGGGAGTACAGGTGTGAGCCACCACGCCCGGCGAAGAGCAGGGATTTTAATACAAAACAACTGCATCCTTCCCCTTCCTTATCTATAAAATAAGACTATTATCTGCTTCCTAGGATTAAACACAATTACTTAAACTAGGTTGTGCTAATGGCTGACAATATAGTAACAAAGCACCATGTAGGGCACAGTTAACAGTCTTCACGCATTCAGTGTTTTATTCTAATATGCTCTGCATACTTGTACACTCCAAAGAATAATGACATAGCAAAAAACTCTGTAACCACTACCCAGTAGTGCTAACATTTGTCATAAATCAGGCAATTGCATAGGTGGCTCAGTTTCTGAACTATATTCTGTTCTTATAATTATGACTTTAGAACAAGCTTCTGTATAAAAAAATGGCAAATTCTCCCATTTTGTTCTTTTTCAAAGGATTTCTTTGTCTGTCCCAGAGCCTTTGCACACTAATCTACATTTCAGAAGCACTTTGTCAAATTCCATGGAAAAATCTTTTGAAATATTTTTTGATTGAATTAAATTTATAGGTTTCTTTGGAAAGAACTGATAGTATCACAATATTGAGTATTTCAAGCAGTAAACATATATTTCTCTACTTTTAGGTCTCCTTTAATATTTGTTCTTTCTGCCATAGAGATATTCCACATACGTTGTTTTTTCGTAAGAAATTTCAGATAGTACTGGAAAACAGTATCACTTTTCTTATTTTAGTTTCTGACCTCTCACATCGATTTGGCGAACAATCAGTGTCTTTTGTGTTGTTGGGCTCTGGCCCACAAATGTCCCATTTGTGCCTCTGCTCACTCTCCCGTTGGACACTGTTACTGCCCCGCCCTGTGACCTTAATCTCTCCAAAGCTGGGGGAGGACAGGGGGGCTGTGTGCAGATGGCCCTTCCATCTCCAGAGAAGGATGTCGGAATCTGAAGGCGGGAAAGGTGAGAGCAGCCGTCCACCCCTACAGACCCTTGGAGCAAGCTTGGGCTCTGCTCCACCCCTGCCCCTCTGACCCACCCACTGCCCACCTGGACCCTACTCTGGCACAGCCTCTAGAGGGATAAAATCATATTACCTTACTCCCATCCCGGCCAGTCCTAAACACAGCCCCTGCATCACCAGAGCCCAGACACTCAAGCTGACCCAGATGCTGCCCCCATGGCCTCCAAGCCCCATCCACAGCTTTCATTTCCAAATGAAACCCAACCTCAATCCCTGACCCCTATCCTAGTGTCTATCCCAATTCTAACTCCCAAGCCAGTCCCAAACTTACCAACCAGAAGGCAACCCCCAGTTAGAGTCCAAACCCCACCCTGGTTACAGACCTTACCATGAATTCTAAAAGTCACTTAAACTCAACCTCAAGCCCTAGATGCCAGGATGGTTAGTGACTGTGGTCTGTGATTTTCCAGAGAGAGAGAGAGAGAGAGAGAGA
>PVIC010007661.1:0-50299 GCA_004025085.1 Thryonomys swinderianus | reverse complement strand
TAAAAGGTTCCATTGCTTCTGCTAACTTGGATTCAATCATCTCACTGATCTCTTCTTTAATGAAGTCTTTCACTGAGGACAGTATCTCTGTTTTGATCTCAGAGATGAGTTCTGCTTTCCATTTTACTAGATCTGCTTTAGTTACCATCTCCAAGAGTCCTGGTGTTTGAGTTTCAGTTTGCCCTATTTCCCTTTTCTGCATAGAGCTGTTCTTAAAGGAACAAATAAGTAGAGAGTCTTGATAAACAAGATGATTGCTGTTTTAAAAAAAAAATCTTTGTCCATTAAAGGTACATCTTGCAGAATACATGTGAACACATGCTCTCATTTGTTCCTTACAAGTTTCTCTGAAACAGGTGCTTTTTTCTTTCTTTTTTTTTTTTTTCTCTGTCTTTTCCGTAGCATCAGCCATCAGCTAAAAACTTGCAACCCAAGACTTCCTTATAGGTTGTCCTTTCCCAACAAGTAACGCCAAACCTGTGTTCTCTCCCCGCCTGCCACTTTCTCAGAAACTGCTGTTCTCTTTCTGCTGGGATCACTGTTGGCAGCAGAAATTTAGCTGTCTTCCTCGCTACCCTAGCCTCTTTCCAGACTGTTGTTTCCAGTTCCTTAGGTGCGGAATCCATACCTTCCGCCTTGGATGGGCATTGTACTGGCCTCCCTAACATCTACCCCTGTATGTACTACTTCAGGGTTATCCCTGCTAGTCCGCTTCTGTGTTCGATATGGCCTCTTGGCTAGTGTTTCTGGAATGAAACTGATGTGATTTTCCATGCAAGAAATCCCACCAGGGATCGCCATGATCTTTAGGGAAAGCTAGAGCTTCAGCATGTCAGAGGGCCCATTTTTGTAGTCTAGCTCATGCTTGCTTTTACAGCTCTTGTTGACGATTTTTCTAGGTGCAGCTTAAATCGCGCTTCTTGGACCACTGATAGGAGCTCTTGTTGACAATTTTTCTAGGTGCAGCTTAAATCGCGCTTCTTGAACCACTGATAGGTTGCTGAAACTGACAGGCTTTTCATGCTGCCTTATTTCTATACCTTAATACATTTGCATTCTATATCTTTATGCTCTTTCTCGAGACCCATTTTGAATAAGCTTTTGTGTTAATATTCTCCATGTGCTGTGAAATTGTTTTTCTTTTCTGTTTCTGCTTCATTTCCCCAGTGGACTGGGAGCTCTTGAAGGACAAGTACAACCTGGTAGTACTCCGTTGCTTCTCTAGCATCTCGTGTCATATCTGGGGCACAAAACTGGGCAGTGAATGTTTGCCGAATGTTATGCAGATCTCATTCTGCACCAGTATTAAACAGTTAAGTGACTTCTAGAGGGTTATAAGACCAAAATTAGTTACAACTAATACCAGGTTTCATAGCTCTTCATCTGTAGGAGGACATTTATTCTACTTTAGTATGCACTAGTTTTTTAAAGCCATATTTCCATTCTGGTCTTGATTATCTGCCTTGATTGACAAAAGAAAAAGGAAAGGAAAAGAGTGAGGGAGGGAAGGAAGATTGAAAGGAAGGACAGATCTTGAGCTTAAAACAACTATAGTATGGACAAGTTCTTGTAGGTTGCACTGTGGGTAAAAATATCTAAGATCTTGAAAAATGTTTTAGAAGTACCACAAAAATAAATAAAAACTTTATGTTATTATCTTGAAAGTTTAAATAGAGAGGAACTATGTGCTGTGTTAAAAAATTTAGTTCAATTTTAACATTTAAAGGCAGCAACTAGACAAATTTATTATTCCTGATATTTATGTCTTATAATGTAATAAATTGCTTTGAGAACGCAGTAATGAAATTTAGTAGGTTTGAAATGAATTCCAGAGTAATAGCAGTAATTGCAGGGCTAATCCATGATATATTGGTGGTGTGTATCTGCAACTTGGTGCATCAGGTTATTTAAATTAGTCTTGCTTAAGTAAAAGATAGTTTTTCTTCTGCTTTTTACAAAGCAAATAGTCCCTTCTCTTTTTAACAAAGATGGACATGATTTCTTTTGTGCCTTTCTTCTCTGCCCTTCCTACCCTCACTCCATTATTATCCTCTCATAAGAATTGTTTTTGGTTTGTGAATTTTGCTTCTAGAAGTCCCTCCCTTTGCCTCTAAACAGATAAAATTCAAAGAAAGAGGTCCCTTTTTTCATCCATTATAAATGATTTTTCATTGGAGCATGTCATTTTGCGTTTTTGTTCCAATGGAGATCAAAGGGATAGATGTTCACCCCCAGTGTTCACTGGTTTTTTTCAGTGCTGGACCATAAAGAAATGGGATCTAGTTGGATTTGTTGCAGCCTTAGATCTTTCTGCAGGCACATGACACTCAGATAGCTGGGTACTACTGCATGCTGTGTGCTGTGAATGCGTGTGTGCCTGTGTATGTGCACAAATGCACATGCACATGCTGAGACAGTGAGAGGGCTGGAAATGATATACTTCGATGCCTGTGATGTGGTACACATTTCAAAGATATTTGTATAGAAATATTACTTATTTCTACTTAAACCAAAATTAAATCCTTTAAAGATCTTCATTTAAATATATCTGCTTATTCATAAGAATTTTGAAAGAATATTACACAATTACTTAGCTTTTTTGCAAAAAACAGGTTTAAAAGTATATGTTGCCTTTTACCAGAACTCTTTTTTTTTTTTTTTGAGACAGGGTCTCGCTTTGTAGTTCAGGCTGGCCCTGAGCTCACTATGTAGCCCAGGCAAACCTCGAACTCAGCAATCCTCCTGTCTCTGCCTCCTGAGTGCTGGGATTACAGGTGTGAGCCACCACGCCCAGTTTTACTAGAACTCTTAATTGAGCTCTAGGTTCTGTGTAGTTTCAATGTGAAATACTGGTAGGGTGAGACACAGAGAGATCACTCTGTTATTTAATATATCCTTGCTGCTTTGTACCACTTCGGGGCAAGTTGAACTTTCATGTATATTTTCTTTTTCACCTTAGGGAACGAAGTATTTAAATCAATTTTTCAGTGAATAAAGGCTGAAAATATTTCTGATTGCTGGATGGGTTCATATTAACTCCACCATTTGGGAGGCTGAGGCAGGATGATCCCCATGCGTTCAAGGCCAGCATGTGCTACATAGTGAGTTTAAGGTCAGCCTGAACTACATAGCAGGAACTGCCTTAAAAATAAATAAATAAAATTAAATTTTAAAAAAAGAAAAAAGAAAAGGGAACTCACTAGTGTTCTGATTTATTTTATTTATCATGTAATTTTATGGATGAGGGTTTGAAGATATGCTCAGACTCTTGTAAAATCAGGTTTTACATGTATTCCACTATTGCTAAGACTTGTAGAAATCGTTTCCAGAGTAAGTAATGTTATTCTAGCTGGTATCAGGTCTCAGAAATCAATATATAAATAGAACATATTTTTTATTTTTCCTTTCTGAATATTTTGCATTTTTGTCCTGTGTCTGATCTTATCTGTTTATCCATATGGAAAAAGTGTGATTGAACTGTCCATACATAAATTTCCATAAATTGATAGCCATTCTTTATCCAACTGTTGACACATAAAGACATTTAAAAACCAAATTTTGAAAGACTATACATGTGCATGTTGTTTTTTGTGACTGAATGAAACAACAAACCTTTTAGAATATTCTCTTGATGCTACTGAACCTTAATCAAACATTTATTATAGTGTTGTTGTGGTAGTATCTTCTGTGGCCTGTTTGAAAGGCATATCCTTTTCTCTTACTTGAGCATGAGATTGGTTTGAATCTCTTGAATTCCTCATCTAAATGTCTTACTCATTTTGGTTTTGCTTCCCAGCCATTTTCAGATACTGCGTGTGTAGGAATGAGTGTATTTTCAAAGGACAGCTTACAATTAAATTCTAACACTCAGGAACCTGAATGGGATTGGTTTGATGAAGCAAGATTATTAATGTTCATTCCTCATTAAAGGCCAAAGTTATGATTTAGAAAAGCTTTACTGGTACAATGCCTCATAGTTGAAATACAGAATAGCTGTTTATCAGTAAAGCTAAGGTGAGGTTGGAAGTCTTAATTCCAACTGAATTATGAAAGTGAATTATCTCCCTAAACTTTAATCAGCTCACTTAGATCATGGATTCAGACAATCAGTATAGTTTCCTAGTAAAGTTGAAAATACGGCTTTTTTAACTTTAGAACCATATTTAATGTATGCTGAGTTCAAATATATCAATAGTATCTACTAGCCAATTTGCCTTTTTAAAAAGGTGTTGAGAAGAGAAAAAGGGATACAAGATTGAGATGTTTTATTGAGTAAGCAGAGTACAGGATTTGGACCTGGAGTACTCAGTAAGTTGCATTGCGGTAGGTACTAGGAGGTTCTACAACTCTTGTCATCTCTCATGTTTGAGATTTGGAGGTGAACTGAGTAATGAGCAGATACCAGTAATTTTATTCTGGGGAGATCACAGACTTTTGAGTCAGGAGAGATTGGGTCAGCCCCTCTCATCTTTCTTAGGGACACAGGGTCTGGGCAGTCCCTATCCTTTGTCTTTGTGCATCTCTCTCTCCCAGTCAGATCTTTACTGCCTTAGGCAACCTCATATGCAGATTCATATCCAGTGTCCACCTCTTGCTTACCAAATGAAGAACAGGGTTTTCCTTTGTCTTGGGCATTCTTTTGTAAGCTTAAGAAATGTGAGCAAATTTAGCTTAAATATATGCCACTTGGAGAAGGAGATGCAGAAGTGAAGCAGGACTTCCTTGCTTCTTTCTGTAGATACTGGCTGTGCCTCTCTGGGCATTCATTTATTCTTGCTAAGTCTTTGTTTCTTCCTCTGAACAGAGATGTATCATGAAAGGAAAGCTTTTCCTAGCCTTATTTGAAACAGTAAGTTCTATGTTTGTGGGAAATTGGACTTCTTACTAGCCCAGTGTCATCAGCCTCTGAGCCTTGGTGATTAGCAGCCCTCTTCAGGCCTTGTCAGCTGCCTTAGGACCATCTTTCTAACTGAAAAATGTATTATGACTCTCAAACAATCAGTTTAGAATTTAGTCTTTGAAAAGGAGTTATGTTGGGAACTGTTTTGTTTTTAGTAAAGGTCTCAAGCTCTTCTTTATTTCAATTTATCTATGAACTGGGGTTTTTGACACCTCCTTCAAGCAAATACTGGCTTATTTATTGTTTACTTTTAGGGAGAATCTTACTATGCAGAGACATATAGTTTATTAATTTTATTACTTTGGAAGAACACTGTTTCAAGGAGTGCATGCTAAAGCTTGTCCCAGTACTTGGAATTTAACTTGCCTTTATTACATTTCTCAAATGAAATTTCAAAGCCCAAAGGAAAGTAGCAGTGTAAGTATATTTTAGGAATATATAATTGGCATGAATTCTTTGATAGAGAAGAAATTTACAAAATTAGAGTATCATTATGAGTGTACTTTAACTTTTTGCATGTATATTTCAAATCTTTTTAAACTGGAGGCCATAATTTACTCAAATACAGTAACAGTACAGCTAAAATATTGTTCAGTTTATATATACCATTTTCCTTCTTTTGTTTTCTGCATTTAATGACATTCTATGGTTTTTGCTTCTCAGAGATGGTGATTTATCATGAGGAAACTGGTAGTGTTAGCTGGGAAATAACCCCTCTTTGAAGTTGCTATTTTATGTACAGCAGTGCCCATTACTGTCCTACTTTCCCATCTACTAAGTGTGGGTAAGTGAGCAGGAAAAAAATAATGTTTAGAATCATCAACAAAGAAGCTGAGCATATGGGGGATACATTTTTTGTTGTTGTTGTTTGTTTTTGAAACAGAGTCTTGCTTTGTAGTTCAGGCCGGCCTTGAGCTCAGGCAAGCCTGTAGCCCAGGCAACCTTCGAACTCAGCAATCCTCTTGCCTCTGCCTCCTGAGTGCTGGGATTACAGGCATGAGCCATCATGCCTGGTGGGGATAGATGTTTTGAAGAACTCTTTTTATTATAAATTAGTGAGCCAGAGTTTTTAAAAGGTACCCTCTCAATAGCTTAAAAATCAAGCCTGAGAACACTTGAAAATATGTAAAATATACTAAATAAATGAACACTGATTATGTTCTTATTTGCGGCCATGGAAAGCATCTGATTCTCAGTACCAGCTGTGATTTGTTGGACACTCACATTGAACACAAAGGTACTTTCCTCTAAAACACACAAGCATTTTGTCAACATTGTAAAAACTTCATAGCTGTTTGTACTTTTTCATGACAAACATAAATTAATACAACATGAATCAGAAAATAATAGCCCCTGTATTTATGACTCATTTTTGTACTGAGCATTATAATAAGTTGAGAAACTTACTCTTTTGATTATGTGTGTCTGGTCACCCAGGAAGCTAATACTGTTTTTAAATTTTATGTTTTTTTGCTTTAATGGGAGGTCTTTGTATAGCTATTCAGTCTTCCCCAGAGTATCAGGAGGACTGAGTCTTCTAATTATTTTGGGTTATTTTCTGTTTCATGAAGGCTTAGTGAACTTTCTCTGTAAGGGACCAGACGGTAAATATTTCAGGCTCTGGTTATCATAGTTTCTCTTCCAATTCTTTTTATTTGTACATTATATATACACATCACAATTACAGTCCACATTGAGAATTTGTACCAGTATATGACACAATTTAATTCTCATTTTTCCCCCTCTCCTACCCACCCTACCTCCCCCACACCTATATATACACAAGCATTGTTTCCTTTTTTAACATTAATTTTTTTCTTTCTTCATAATTACTCCTAAGCCCCATTACTCTATTTACTAATTCACAATATCAGTCATGCAATCTAGAACATGTTTATAACTTCAGTTTCTCATATCAGAGAAAATATGATATGTGCACATCTGTGACCTACTTATTTCACTTATGAGTATGTCCTGAAGGTATGTCCATTTGAGTATAAATGATTCAATCTCATCATTCTTTATGGCAGAGTAATACTCCATTTTATTTTTAAAAACCACATCTTCTTTATCCAGTCTAGAGTTGATGGGCATTTGGGTTGTTTTTAAGATTTAGCAATCATGAACTGAGCCGCTATAAACATGGGTGCACATATGTCACTGTGATAGGAATCTTGTAATTCTTTTGTGTATATCCCCAGCAGGGGAAGAGCAGGGTCAAATGGAACCTCTAATCCTAGTTTTTTGAGGAATCTCCACAGTGATCTTCATAGTGGTTGTACTAGTCAACATTCCTACCAACAGTGGAGAAGGGTTCCTTTTTCTCCACAACCTCACCAGCTTTTGTTGCTGGCTAATTTTAAGATAGCAGCCATTCTTTGTGGAGAGAGATGGAATCTCAGAGTTGTTTTCCTCTGCATCTCCCAAATGGCCAGTGATGTTGAGCATTTCTTCATGTACTTCTTAGTGGCTTTTACTTCTTCCTCTGAAAAGTGTCTTTTCATTTCCAATTCTTAACTGTATCTGTAGTGTGAAAACACCAACGGGCAACACTTAAGCCAGTGGGTGGGGCTGTATTACCCTAATATTTTATTTTCAAAGGGTAAGACCTTTGGCTCCTGAGCTGTAGTTTGTGGGTCCCAGTGTTAGTGTATTAGAATAATAGTTCTTATTTTCTTTCCATTTATTTACTGTACATACTAATACTCTGTGGACCACCTGTCTTCTCAGTGTGAAGATTAATGGGAACATGTGATTGTGTGTTCCCAGCACACTGGGTGTTATTTTATCCCTGTCTCTCTTAGTTAGGAAAACATCCCCTAAACTCAAGAAATGAGAGCAACAGGGGTAATCTTCAATTATGACTTGATTTATGTCACATGTAAATCAGTGAAAGTCTTCACTTCTCTATTACTAGTATAGGTTTACTTGTCAAAACTTCTTACAGCTCTGCGATATAGATTGTAGCTGTACAGTCTGCAAAGTGCTAGTTTTAGAGAGCTAGTTATTCAGAGTTAACAGTTTGGGTCACAAGGCACGTGACTTTGAAACTGAAGCAAGAAATCTTTGTTCATTGAGTAGTGTACCCATGGACCATGCAGAGTGTAGTGTACACCATATTCTCTCATTTGTTTTTCATAGAGGTTTGTCAACAAGGGGAGCCAAAATGTACTATGCTTGTGTTCAATATTATTAGTTCCTTGCCATCTCTCACTCTGAAAAGCTAGAATGAATGTAGATTTGGCCAAGTTCTAAGTTTTTTAAATAGTGTACCAGAAAGTGACAGACCAGCTTGTTTTAGGGTAGGAAAGGTGAACAATTTATTTGGAGTCCTCTGAGAACAAACCCAGAAACTCTACATAGGATTAGATAAGTGTGGTTTGGTGGTGATGATAGTTTAGATGTAGCATGAGCTCCTCCAGCAGAAGCACCTTGGTCGAATGAACAGCTGGCCGTTCCTTCCTCACACTTGCTGTCTGTGTTGTCTGCGGCACATTGATGCTCACCACTCCTTGCCTTTCCAACACTTCTATGCATTTCTTAACTTTAAAGAAATGGCTTGGAATTGTAGATGGTCCATTATGGAGATAGTGGAAACTCAGATGTCACATTGCATTTTATTTCAACTCACTGTATTTGCTTATTTTTTTGTTTTTCACTTTGTTTTAAATGCATCACTCACTGCGATGTGACCACTTCTTGCAGTGTACCCAAGCTTTACCTGAACTCACAGCAGCCCATTGAGGAGGATACTGTTACTGCAGTTCATTTTACTGATAGGGAATCCAAGGCCTAGGTGGCCTGTAGAATTTTCCCAAGGTCTTAACGCTAATAAATGAAATAAGATTCAGAGTTCTCTTCTTCCTAATTACATCTTCCCCTTGCCAGCAGCAACTGAAGATGTTAAGAGTACAGTAGATTTTTTTGAATATAGTGATATCCTATCTTCTTATGAATCACTAAGCCAGTCTTTATTAAAATTAAACCTGAGGTTATTACAGAACAAATTAGCTTCAGTGTAGTATGGGGAATATAGACAGAGTTTGGATTAAAGCTTTAGCTGTGTTTTCTCTTTAACTGTGCTGACTTTTCTGCATCCTTGAAATGGGTATATTGTTTTAGCTTCTATAAAAATGCTTTTAGATATATGATTTTGTTTTATTCTCAAAAGACAAGTTAGAAATTAGATATTACTATTTTTGTAAATGAAGAAACCAGTTTTGTAGAATTTAAATGAACTGAGAATTTATAGCTGAAATGCACAAAAAGATCCACATTGTAATTGAAAAGTTGGATAAAGAAATATTTTGCTGTATAATACAGATATTTAGTTAAAAGAAGGGAAGGTTGAGGGGATTACCTTCTAGTATGTATGAAAGTGTGATAGAGGATTACCACGGACCTTTTTCTAGCTACCTCTGAGTGTGGGATTAAAGATTTTTTTTTAAGGATTTAATTTCAGCAGAAGGGATTTAGTTTAAAGATGGGAACTAGTTCTGGTAGAAGGAAAGTCTCCTAATCATCTCTGTGGAACTGTATACAACAGTTTTAGATTCTGACTGGATTCAGAATAATAAACTAGAGAGGATGAAGTTATATAGTTAATATAATGTTTCCTGCTTTTAAACAGTGGAATCATCAACTTTGATACAGCCTGTAATATTTTATTATGTTCAAAATAATTTTATACCTAGACTTTATTTGTAATTTCTTACCTTGTTCTTTTTATTCTAGAAAAATAATGAATGGTAGTAGAAAACAGTATATTTAAGTGAAAAGGGACTTGTATGAATTTTGTTCCTTCCTATGGAGTGATTTAATTTTTCTAAAAGAGTTCAAACCCCAGTACTGCAAAACAAACCAAAAAACCAAAAAAAAACAAGACCAAAAGAAATTCCTGGTAAGTGGAAGGAAAACTAAGGTAGGGGGTGGTTATGGTGAGAATCTAAAAGAAACCATCAGAGAGAAGGGCATGAAAGAGCCATTGCAGTCATTTGCCCACCCCATGCCAGCTCTGGTGCTTTCTCACGCTTCCTGATTCACCCTTCTGCCCTCTACCTGGACTTCATGCATTTTGGGGTTTGTCAGGATTACTTTCTCCTGACCCCAGATTTCCCTGAGATCTGTTTCTCCTCCTTCAGTTGGTTCCGTCTTGCTCTCTCCCAATGGATGCCCAGATGCTGACTCGGGAATAGAAGACTTTGGAGCATCGCTGTACATTTCTCTTTCTCTATTTTTAATTTTAGCTCTGTCAGTGAGGCTTTTCACCTCACTGTCTCTCAGTGGATGTTTTTCAGTAACCAGATTATATGTCATTCTTCAGTAGCTGTTCTCCCACCCCCACGTGCCCATGCACACATGCACATCTCTGCCGAGTACCTCCCGTCTGCTCCAGATGAGATGTGCTGGGTTTGGTGCAGCTGTAGCGCTTACTTACATTTAACAGGTGAGAACATTTGAATGCTATGGTTTAGAGAAGGAGTGTTTTGAAGTTTCTTCGAATTTCAGAGCTCTTTACAATAAACACATAAACCAGATCATATTTGTTAGGTATAATAATTATTTTTTCCATCTAATGGGGAAGTATATTTCGTTTTGATTATATATATAATAGTATTGATTTTAGGAGCACCTTGATGATACGGCCTCACTCTTTGATGGTTGAGGTTATAAAATAATTTCTGGATATTTGAGGTATTAATATGAATCACAGATAAAATTAGGTGTGCTCTAAATCAGAGAGATTTTTGCTCCCATAGCCCTGGTTCTCTTCCAGTTGCTCTGTGAAATACAGTCATTTCCCTCTCACAGGGTTCCACAGCCACAGGTACAACCTGTAATCGACTAGAAATATTCAAAAAATAGGCTCAAAAAAGCAAAATGTGAATTATGCTTCCACTGAGCACCATGTTAAATCATGTAAATGAAGTGATGTGCAGGTGACCTGGCTGGAGCGTCCCGTCATTCCACAGTCTCTGCAGTTGCCTTCCTTCATGTTTTCTGTATGTTTTAAGACTGCAGGAGCTGGTCTGCACTGAATGGGAACACTTTCCCTTTCGCCATTGTTCTCTAAACAGTATAGCATAAAACAATTTGCGTAGCATTTATATTGTAGTAGCTTCCCTAAGTTGCAGTATAACGGGAAGAAGACGTGTGTAAGTTTTATGTAAATACCATGCCCCCTCCCTTTTTTTTGGAGACAGGGTCTCGCTTTGTAGCTCAGGCTGTCTCTAAGCTCACTATGTAGCCCAGGCAAGCCTCAAACTCACTGCAATCCTCCTGCCTCGGCCTCCCAAGTGCTGGGACCACAGGCGTGAGCCACCACACCCGGCAATACCATGCCCTTTTACTAAGGATAGTTGTGTACCTGAGGATTTTTGTCAGCAGTAGGAGGCCCTAGAACCCATCTGTGGAGAATGGATGCCACTAAGTAATGACTGCACATTTCACCCCAAGAGTTACGTCTATGTGTTGCATGTTGTTTACTTTTACATTTTGCTGCTAACATTAGAGGATATTTTGCTTTTAAGCACTAGTGGTCATCTACTATTTTTTTTCCAAGAGGAGGAAGCATGTCTCACTCAAATCCCCAGGGCAGGCAAAAATTTTTAACTAAAATTGTTTTCATGGTATTTTCCCTGATATAAACTGTCTATGATAGTTAAGTCTAGTTTTCTAGATATGATAGTTGTGTAAAGATTTTCATAGTTATTCAACTTCTGAAGTGACAACTGCTTTAAAGAAAAATACAAGTAAATAGCCATGAGGGTCTTAAGTGGTGACCAATATAACAAAACTTTTAAAAGTGATACATGAAATACTATTTGGTAGATTTTGTGATTAATTGTATGTAGAGGGTGAAGAAGAGTTAGATTTCTGATTTATCTCATGTAATTACTATTCTTTGTCAATAGTGATGAAGGAACCAAAAGATAATAAAGTTGCAGTAGCAATTGAGGGGAGAAAGAAAGAATAAAAAGGACTCATGTTGGTGGCTGATTTTTAATTTTCAATTGAAAATTTTTTAATTGCAGGTTGGTCTATGTTCAGTTAATTCACTCACTTCAAAAATGTTCTGTTGGGTAGTTGATAAATGTTTTAAATGTTTGACCTGCTTGGGGCAGTGAAAGTAGGGACGGTTTAGAAAACAAGGGTTCTGGAGATCTGCAAGTCAGCTGGTGTGACATTAGTTTAATGGGCACTCCGCCAGTGGGGAAGATGGAAAGCATCTGTCTGAAAAATACAAGTAGGTTGAAGTTGGCTTGATTCGAGATAAGTCCACACATAGTGGTACATTTGTCCATATCACTTCTTATTTATTTCTACAACACACTTTTGGATTCTCATTCTTTTATGGGAAGAAGTAAGATGAAAATAATTCAAATTCCCCATGCTTTTATGTTCCTTGAGCTTCTTAATGGATCCATTGTCAATGCCGTGAACCATTTGTATCCCGAGATTGCTGGGTGCAACAGGACATCATATAAATGGCCCTTGCCCTTTTTATCTGTGTGATCTGAAAAGTCTTCACTACTCTGTGCCTGAAGATGACATTGAAAAGTACTTGGGGATGCTCTGTGGTAGCCCCTTGCTATGTTTGTGTGGGGTGAAAAGTCATTCTGGGCTGGGGGACCTTACTTGATTGTTGCTGTCAGTCCACAGTGTTGACTGTTTTCTTGTTGTGCTTTCTCTCAGTGTTGACATGGTCTGTGAGAAAGTAGCCATGTCTTCTGAGACTGTGGGATCATGATTTTATAACTGCAGGGCTGCCATCTCCTCTAGCCTTTCCATCTCTTTTCTCCATTGTCTTATAGTCCTTGATTATTGCTGAGATGGCCTGTGCTTCCTTTTGGGCCTGAGCTACGATTACTCCTGATGCTCCTTAATTATTCTCCTTTTACTCACCTTAGTTTTCAGGCTCCCCCTTGTCCCCCTTCTTGAATTACTTTTCATTTACCTGTAGCACATCTGACAGCCAGGATACCACTGTGGCAAGCTGTCATTCCACTCTAGTGGGTTGGTCATGCTTTGCTAAAGCACTCTCCTGGGGATACTGTGGAGCCCCACTTAGACTCAGCGAAGAAAGCCTACCTGGCATTCCAGTATGGAATGGTTATACTCTTGCCTCTGTCCACCAAGTCTTGGGGGTATATATTGTCACCTCTTCCCTGATCTGTAACCCACCACCCTGTTCAGTTTGATAAAGTTAGATGGGTCAAGTTGGATCAAGACACAAGGAAATAGTAAACTGTCTGCTTGAAGCCAGCTCTTGGCACAAGGGACATGGGGCAAGTGACACCTTGAAATGCACAGTATTAAAATGAAAGACAGACATACAAAGTGGAGCTATAGAAATATGCCTTGTTCTATTCTTTCTCTGTCAAAAGTCCTTGAAGTCTCAGTGGTTTGTAAGTCTCAGAAAGTTAAATAATAAAGTGATACTGGTACAAACCCTCAATGTTTGAGGTGATCATAATGTACCAATAAAATCAATTTTAAAAAAGAATAAAGAGTATGTGTGTAGTCTCTGTAAACAAGTATAGGACCCAAAGGGACCATTTGGAGCACCTGTTATATACTCTCAGGCACTGTCTTGGGCTCTGGTCATCCAGTGATAAAAAGATAAGCTCTCTCCTGTGATGGGTGCCAATGATTTGATTTTTTTACAGTTGTTTTATTATGGTTGTGTATTTCTTGATGTAAGTTGTTTATGGGCACACCTGACTGATTATTTCTTCAATTTTTGTGTTTGTTCCTAAGTAATTAGCATTATCCTCATGCCTAGGAGTTTCTCTGTAAGTATTGCTGAATGAATTGTGTGCTTTAGGTTGCAAGTACTTTCAGAAGTGTATGGAAGGGAGTTATCTGTAAAGCCTGGTATGATTTTATAAAGGTCAAATAGCGATTTTTTTAAATAATAAAAGAATGACCAATTTTTAAAATAAGCCAACTTACTGGCTGTGTCACTTGGCAAATTCCTTCATTTTTGTGACCTCAGCATGCTCCACTGTGAACCTAGGGCAATAATTTTGGCAGTATTTATCTTATTGTTCCTCTGCTATGCGTTAGTCTAGGCATAGTTTTGACAGTTTAAGTCCTAGCATTGTTTTGAAAGTAAATTAAATGATAAATGAATATGGAAGAATTTCATAGTCTCTGAAGAGGTATTCACTTTATCAGTGATTCTGTTGTGAAAGTGACTTTCCCCAGTCTGGGAATCTGTCCATTTGGTCCATTTTCCATTCTGGTGAAGCATCGTAGGAACCTGCCTGGTCAGAAGGCAGCACTTAAGGAAGGGGCTCATTCTTCTGATGCATTTTTGGGTCAACTTAGTGACATACTGAGCAAGTTGATCTTTCATTGAGGAACTATTTAGCATTTTGCCTTTTAGAGCATACATTAAAAACCTAGGTTCTTAGATAGAAAATAATTTTTTAATAACAAGGCTAGTTAAATTATCAATTAGGAAGGAATACATTACTTTGAAATGTTTTAAAAATGTATGCTAAACATCTCCATGAAATATCTGAGCACATAATCAAATAAGGATATTTAAATATTTATGTATGAAATCACCTTTTTGCCCAAGTAAGAGACTTAACTTTTTTTAAAACTTCTAATTTAATGTTAGAATGTTAGTAAATTGGGATTTTTTTTTTTTGATAGGTCAACATTGGTACTTGAGTTGAGCTGGGCATGGGGATACTCCATTGTATTTTCCCATGTGATAGCACTGTAATTCTCATAAATGCCAGATTTTATTTGTAGATCAAGACTGGTATTTAGGAAAAATAATCCCTATGTCTCATGGTGTTAGGGCCTCCCTCATAGTCTAACTTATTTTTTTCAATTAATTATATTTTTCTCTTTCATAGATTTTATTTTAAAGTAGTGTGTTTAAATGCTTAGATAAGGGTAACAGTGGCCTTTCTTCAAACACAGTAACATGATTTCAGCGGTTGTTTCTGTATGGAGGATTGCCTGTCATATGACTGACTGTATGCACTGGATTTTCCCATGTTTCCAGCCTAATTTCTGTTTTCTGCTTTTGCAGTTCACTGCCCTCTGTGTAGAATTTATACACTTACTTGAGGTGGTATTTGAAAAGTACAGGTAGAAATCTAACTGCCATTCATCTCATGCAGGTCGTATTCTCTCACACATGGATGCTTTCTATAGCCCCCTTAACGGTTTTTCTACTGCCATTCTCTTCCTAATCCGTGGAATACACCAAGATTAGTCTTCCTAAAATACTATTTCACCACGCTCAAAAGCCTTTAGAGGCCCTTCTGTGGCCTGCAGGATAAGTCCAGCCTTCTCAGCCACAGTCAGTTCTTCCTGCAGCCTGGTTCCTGCTTGCTTTCCTGACCTCTTAGGATAATCCCTCTTAACTCATACATGTGCTGAGACATCCTTTCTTCTCTCCTCTGTATTTCTCTGGCTATTATCTTCTTTCTGATCATGACCTTTGACTCTCTCTACCTATTTAAATCTTATTTATTCATTTTTGAGTTCTGGTCCAAATGTTGAAATTCTTTAGTTTTCCCTGCAGTATTCACTCTCCTTATATATTGTATTTCTTATTATGGTTATTTATGTGTATAACCTCACTTGTAAATTCTTTATGTATATAACCTCAGTTGTAAGTTCCTGAAAAACATAGCATTTACAGACAGGGATGGATTCTTAGTGATTTTATAGCTTTGGATATAAATGGAAGCTTTCGGATTGTGGTTTATGATCATCGAATGAGAGGCAATAGGGTAATTATGTATGACAGTCTACCTGCCCAGTCCTTTGTATGAGAGTTTTGCCCCAAGTGGACTTTGCTCAGGGCTTATTGAATAAATGATTATATGCATTAAGTTGTTTTACAGATGGATAACTTATCTTAGTATTTAACTCAGAGTGTTAACGTATATGTAGTATATGACTTATTTCTTCCAGCAGGCAGAGGTATATACAGAGTAGACTTCAGTCATTTTCAGACTATTGTGAATTATATAATCTGTTTAGATTATGTCTGTGTGCTTTTTTAGAGCTAAATAGTGATCATGACATTCTCCTGACCAACCTGGGAAAATTTTTCTTGCAAGGGATTTCTGGAATAATTTGGATAATATTTGAACTAATAGTTTTAAGTTTCATTTCATCTTTTAAGGACAGAGATTACTTTGGGTGACAGAGAGTTTCAGTAGGACAAAAGATAGCCTGTTGCTAAGACCAGTGAGGCAGCTTTTTACAAATATTCCAGGAAGACATCACCTCTTCCTCAATCATGTAATCATTACTGTCATATTCATCTGACAACAGAAAAAAAGAAAAAAGAAAACAGTAGCTTGAGAGGGAATTCCTTTAGTGATTATACCAGACTTGTCACTTGGCAGGGGCGCAGCGTCTGGTTTTAAATCTCATGTCATTATTGCTAGTAAAATATAAACATATTTCTTAGAACTTTTTTTTTTTTTTTTTTGAGACAGGGTCTCACTTTGCAGTTCAGGCTGGTCCTGAGCTCACAATGTAGCCCAGGCAAGCCTCGAACTCAGCAATCCTCCTGTCTCTGCCTCCTGAGTGCTGGGGATTATAGGCGTGAGCCACCACGCCCGGCACAGAACTTTTTTGCTAAAATTATGAATTGTCACTTTGGCTCTTCCTTCAGGAAAGTGGCAGAGGGTGTGTTACCTTGCTAAATGACATTACATTGCTTGTTTTCAGTTTTAGATTAATAGCAATTGGTAGCCATTTTTCAAAGCAAACAGGCTGTCTTTACCTCACTTAGAAAAGGCACTAATTCTTTACTGTAATCTAGAATGTTCTGTGTAAGGTAACAAATTACAAGGATCATAAAACATTAAACTTTTATAAAGGTAAATAGAATAGTTAGCTAATATTACAGATTTTTCAAAGGACCAAACCAGAGCTTCCAGCAAAATATTTTTTCTTACTACACTAGTTGAGTTATATGATTTGGTTATTTATGATACATATGTATGTATATGTGTGCTGCCTTACTGAATGTATTTGTGCGTCTTTGCTGACATGTGGTCTGTAATATCTTTGTCCACCCTGGAACTGTTCATCTCAGGTTGTAAATGGCTCTGGAAGGAATTGCATCTTTAAAGTGCTGTAGATGATCATTTGTACAAATAGCAGTTTATGCACTCCTTTTTAGTGTGTGTGTGTGTGGGGGGGGGTGACTGGGGTGGTTGATGATATTACTCTTTTAATAAGAATTATTTTATTTTAAATTCTTATTATCCAGACAGATCATGCTGAATATCTTGAGATAAAGTTTAATTTGACAATTTAAAAATGTATGCCGCCGGGTGTGGTGGCTCACGCCTGTAATCCCAGCACTCGGGAGGCCAAGACAGGAGGATTGCTGAGTTCGAGGCTTGCCTGGGCTACATAGTGAGCTGAGGGCCAACCTGAACACAAAGCGAGACCCTGTCTCAAAAAACAAACAAAAACAAAAACAAAAAAAAATGTATGTCAAAATAATCTGTATTCATTCATTATTTTTTCTTTAATGAAACCTGTCATTGACAAGGGTTTATGCAAGTTATGTAAACACTCTACTATTGAACTAGCACCCCAGGCCTTTTCATTTATTTCTTTCCTTCTTAAATTTTGAGACAGGGCTTCACTAAGTTGTCCTTGCTGGTTCCAAACTTATGGTCCTCCTATCTCAATCTCTCAAGTCCCTGAGATTACAGCATGAGTGACCACCCAGCTCTCTGTTCATTCTTCACTATGACTAAGTAGCATTGTGATATGAAAAGTTTATTTAAAGCTCAGGGACCTTAATTTCTAGAATATATTTCTGTTCATATATATATATAACTCTTTTCATTTTTGTCTATTTTTAATAACTTAGAAGTACAGTATCAAACATCCCTTACAGTGTATCATGATTCTCAGTCTGAATACTTGCTAGGAGCTTTCTAGCATCTGATAAAATGATGTTAATGAAAATCTTCTTTGAGAATGGTTTTTAAGCCCAAAAACCAATATAATGAAAATGATAGCTGTAACCCTAAAGCAGACCGGGTACTCATGGTAGGTAGCTAATAGTGTTCTACCCTCACATAATACAAGCTTAACCAAAGGCAAGAGATTGCTTTTCTATCTCTGGGTCCAAATCTAAAAAGAGTCCTAGGCAGCTCCAGTGGGAAGAGTCATAGATTCCGTATTTACCAGAAAGTGCTTCCAGCTGTGACTCTTGTCTGCAACTGTTTCCTTAACTGAAATAAATGAGTAAATATGTATAGCAACTGTGTTACTTCACTTTGCTGTGTTGTAGGCTTCTGTTGTGATTATGTTGTTATAGGTCTTTAAAAATAGTGTTCCAATTTGTACATTGATATTTTGGTTACATCCATTCCTGAGTTTCTAGGCAGCAAAGCTCTGGCTGAAAGCACCCCCATGTGTGCCAAGGGGTTTTAGAATTTGAAATGATGTCCATCCACACCAGAGTACAAATAGGAATGAGAATGAGCTGAGTCTAAACTAGGTAGGCCCAAGAAATGGATCAGAAAAGAAGGCTGATTTGCGCTCTTTGCCTAGAGTGAACATGTCTTGTACAATCAACAGAAAATTGCTGTCTTCTCCCTCACCCAGCTTGATTGAGGAGCTGGAGTGGCTTATTTCCATACCGTCTGTGAACTCGGGGGCTGTCTACCCAGATGATTCATAGCGTGGTTGCGTTCTCATCTCTCCATCCCTCTCTTCTAAGCCTTCTTTCCCTGCTGGCTGTGATTTCGCCTGAGGTCATCACTAGATGCTCTGGGTATCTTACCTCTTCACTGCTTTTCTCCAGTTGGGAAGCTAGAGGCTTCAAACCAAGGTTGAAGATTTTCAAGAATTCTCCCTTGTGGGATGGGAAGAAACTTGTGAATGGGCTGAATATGCTTCAAGCTTTTATTACCAGAGGCCATTGTTGAAGATTTTTCTAAAGAGTCACTTTTATCCTAAAGTATTTCCCCAAATTCTATTTTCCTTGGAATATAGTAAAATTGTGTCTTTAAACATTTAGTTCTAAAATAGGCATGTAAGGCAAAAAACTTCTTTTGCTCAAAGTTAATTAAGAGTCCCAGTACTGCTAGTTGCCCTTCCATTATTGGCATAGTAGCTGCTTTATTTGAATCCTGGATAAAAATACTGGCTTTCATTTAAGTGAATGAAAGAGTCTATGTAATTTTAACCACTAGGGTTCTCTTGATTGGAAAGAGATGATATCTCTGAGAGGGAAATGGGGAAGGAGACAGGCCCACAGTAGAGCTGGTGAGTGTCTCCTGGCTAGACTTCCTCTTGGAGCAGGTAGAATCCTGAGTACTAAATCAGCTATTCTTTCCTTTCCACCCAAGTAGTTGCATTTGCATAACCTGAGTAGTTGTAGTTTTATTGTGCCTAGCCTCTGTAGAGGGCCTGACTATTTGCTGGCCTTACACATTTTTATGTAGAAAATGAGAATTACAGTGATTTGGTTAGCAGCAGTAAGTTGAACTTGTTTTAGAAAAGCGATCCCTTGCAGGCCCAATCTCACTCATTTTTTAATTGTCCAGGTGGTTCTAGGTTCAGGAAGCAGCCCAGTGAATATTGCTGAGGCCTTGCTGTAGTAGTTATGGATCCATTGCTAGTGCCAAGTTAGGCAGAGAGGGAGCATCGCTGCTACGCTGCAGTGTCTGCCCTTGGCAACCAGGTGTCATGTCTGCATGGTTATTTCCAAATGTTGTTTAATGTGTGCTTGTCGCATGCTAGTAATTTGGCAGCAGAATAGACTCATTTATTGAATTTTCTCTGGCCTAGCTGGTAGTTGTATAGCAGATTCAGGAATAGAAGCAATGTTGTGGTAAATGTAATGAATACAATGTGAGTGTTAGAGGGATCTTAGGTATTATTTATCTGCTTCTCTGAAATTCACAAATAAATAAACACATCCAAAAAGATTAATTGATTTACCCACACTATGAGTTAGGGGTGAAAATGCAATTATAGCTTTAACTGTTGGATGCCTGTTTGTTGCTTTTCTCTTAGAATCTATGCATCAAATTGTACTCCATAGTTGCATTTGGATTTATTTACTTGGACCTGCCTCAGTAAAGACATTCTAAAGGGAATTGATACATATAAACCCATATAGTATGCATATGCTCAATTGGTTAGTTTACATCGTTTGACCTGGAAGTTGATATTGGAAACCTGCTCCAAGTTGTCGCCTCATTTCACTTTGTCTTAATTAGCAAATCTGATTAAGTGGCAGCCATGAGAGTGTGTCTTCAGGTCCATCTTTGAGGAAACTGGCCAAGACTTTATGAAAGCTATGTGTGGTCCCCTTCTTTGCCCTCTTCCATTGCCAGTGTCAGGCCTGCGACATAGTCTAGCATGTCCTGCTTGCTTCTGCCCCACCCTCCTCTAACCTTTATAGGTGTTTCTCTGGCACTGATGTCTTCTTGTACTGTAATTCCATCTCTTCACTTGCATCCTAGTGGACCTGAAGTGGCACAGTGTACAGGTGCTTTCAAAAATGGTTTTAGAGTAGTCTGGATTAACTGTTGCAGAAAATCTTTTAAAAACTTGTCTATGTTGAGTGGAGCTGAAAATAACTACAAATATTTGACTAGTCATTTTTACATTTTTTTCCTTTAACTCCATGCCAGCGTGGAAGAAATACAGTCAGAATGATGGGAAATACAGTGCTGTCAAGAGGCAGGAGTCCCAGACCCAATCCACTTCCTGAGCTTGAAGAATTCTCTCAGCCAGCAAGGAACTTGGAGCCTTGCTCTTATTGCCTATAAGATGAACTAGATGATCTTGGGGTGTATTTTCCTGCTGGTGGATGTGAAACAGATTACAAGAGAAGCTGACTAACCAATTGGTCTCGATAGTCTGAACATTAAATCTAAATTTAAATTGAACAAATGCAAGTTAATCCAAAGGAAAGGAATTCAGAAGTTGTACAGTAATTGCCTCCAAATTGTCCAATTTATTTGTCAGATCAGTGACACCAAACACCTTGGCACAGATAGTACATTTAACTTGCATTTCTCTTAGGTATCTGAGCTTTTTAATGTCTGTGGTAACACAAGATTCTATGTAAGTGCTTGGAAATGGAAGTGTTATGCTGCACAATATGGATTTAGAAGAGCGATACATTATAGTTGGACTTTCAGTTATATAACTCAGTGCTTTGTCCTTTTCACTGTATAAACAGCTGTGGTTTAGATATGAGACCACCTTGCTTTCAGATGTTGTGGATTTAAGAGTTGGTAACACCAATCTATTCTGATTTTGATAATATCCAGTTCAATATCAACTAGTTTTCAGTATCAACTTTATTATCAATTTGATAATAAAGTCCCCTCTAAAGTTTCTTTATGATCACACAGTATTTTAATTAAATATTGTCTCTTCATCATGTTTTCTTCTTTCAACGATAATTTTTAAAACAACAAAAATTTCTGACAATGGTTTTTCTAATCACCTGTTCTTCAGAAAGAATTACAAATAACAATCAGAAGAGTTTGCTTCCATCTGGAAATGCATAGTGCCTTACTGCAGTAATGATTTACAGTTTGACTAGAGAAATCAGAAAATTGATTTATACTCTTTGGTTGTTGAATTTGATGCAATATAGTGTTTTATACTTGATTTGTATTTTTTACTTGTATCTTTCATAAGCATGCGTTAGCTATAACTAGTGTCATTTGAGAACAATAAACCTCTCCTTTGAGACATTTAAATCCCTAGCTGTTTATTTTACTTTTGGCAGTACTGGGGATCAAACTTGGGCCCTTGTGTATCCAAGGTTGGCATGGTACCACTTGAGCTAAATCCCCAGCCCTGATTTTACTTTTTTTTTTTTTTTGAGACAGGGTCTCGCTTTGTAGTTCAGGCTGGCTCTGAGCTCACTATGGAGCCTAGGCATGTCTCGAATTCAGCAATCCTCCTGTCTCTGCTTCCCGAGTGCTGGGATTATAGGTGTGAGCCACCACGCCTGGCACTGTGGTATGTGGTATTGATTGTTGGTGGGCGTGAGTCTCCCTGCCCAGCATTGTATGTGGTTAGCGGGGCTTGAACTCAGGACCTTGCGCTTGCGAGGCAGGCGCCAGAACCACTGAGCTAACCCTCCGGCCCCTGATTTTACTTTTGACTGAGCATCTATTTATGGTTTCTGAGATGTTAGAAAATGTGATGGGTTCTCTTCCTTTAAATGACTATTGGAAGATGACTGGTTCTGTGACAGAACTGCTGAGTTAGTATGATATGTTGAAATTTTATTTTCTTTTGAACATGAAACTTGTACCTTATAATGGAATCACTATATTCCATGTTCTCTAGAGTGATATGTAAAATACTTAACACCACACATGGCATAGTCACTGTCCAAGCAGAATGTTAAACAACCATAATATATTAGTTCATGTCTACTGAATATCAGTCTTGCCTGAACTGAACCATTAGTTTGGAAATTTTCTATGTGATATATACCTTTATTTCATAGGGAGCCATAAAAATTCTGTGCTTTTCCTATTTTATATTTTTGTCTCCTTAGCTAAAAAATAATGAATTAAAACTTTCACTTTTCTCTCTCATTGGAAAATGATTTGTTGCTTTGCACATATGTGGCTACTCTGGTTTCCTTTGTTCACTGTTTCACTGTTTTTGCGTTTAACCCCTCAGCCTAGTTTTCTAATACATACAGACTTTTTTTTTTTTTTTTTGAGACAGGGTCTTGCTTTGTCACAGGCTGGCCCTGAGCTCACTGTGCAGCCCAGGCAAGCCTTGAACTCAGCAATTCTCCTGCCTCTGCTTTCTGAGTGCTGGGATGCCAGGCATGAGCCACCACACCCAGCACTGTGGTATGTGGTATTGATGAGTCATCACACCCAGCACTGTATGTGGTTACCGGGGATCGAATGGGGATCAAACTCAGGACCTTGCACTTGGGAGGCAGGCGCCGTAACCACTGAGCTAAATTTCCGGCCCATACAGACATTTTTATCCAAAATTATTGGCATGTAGGTACAAAATGATTCCTTAACTTGTTATATGAACTCCGTGATATCCAAGTTTTCTGTTCTTTTAACTGCTTTCTTTGCAAGTAAGTATCCTCTGGGGTAGACAGGGCTGAAGATAGTGGCCTCCGACAACTAACAACCCTCTTAGGTGAGTGATTCTCAGTGGGGGCAGTTTGCCCCTCAGGGGAAGTTTGCCAGTTTCTAGAAATGTTCTTGATTGCTCTTTATCTGGATGGAGGGTGGTGTTGCTGGGCTGTACAGGATAGAGGCCAGGGAAACCGCTCAACTTTCTGCATCCTCACACAGGACAGTTTCCACAACAAAGAAAGAGCTGGTCCAAAATGCCATCATGACATGGATGAGAATCTTTGTCTTAAATGAATGGCTGGATGTAGCTAGTGTGATTAGAGATCAATTATGAGACACTGCCCCTGAAATCCTCAAAGCTAGAGTTCTCACTGGAGTATCATAGCCTGTCATGCAGTAGATCTAAGAGCGTCTTTATAGTATGGTAGCTAACCCTTCCATTATTCTGGTAGTTTTCATTTTACCGGTAAGAACTCATATCTAACATGTGTCACAGTAGTTGTAGGGTGATTTTCACTACTGAAATCCCACCTCCAAGAGTTGTCTCACACATTATGAAGGCATGGATGGATGACATTTTTCGTATTAGCCCCGCCAGCTTTGAACTTCTAGTAAGATTTGTTTATTGGTCCTCAGTTGTGTGTTCTTGAGTAACATGCTGGCACTGTTAGGTCCCGGGAATAGTGTCATAACATGTACATTAACACCACACTGTGTACCCCATAGTGTTTGGAAGTAAATCTTTCTCCCAGTTCTAGTTTATTTCAGTTCAGAGTCATGTACTAAGTGTTTCCTTTGTGGAAAACACAAACCTAAGGTAAGTCAAGGATATAGACAGAGGAATAAGAGGTATTGAGTGGATGAGTACATGTAGTAGAAAATAAAAATTACAAATAGGCACCATAAGAAATGTTTTAAAGGCTTTATTAAATGCAAAGATGGGAGAGACAGCGGGGGTGTGACTTGCCAAAACTAACAAAACTAGCCGGGCGTGGTGGCTCATGCCTGTAATCCCAGCATTCCGGAGGCAGAGACAGGAGGATTGCTGAGTTCGAGGCTTGCCTGGGCTACATAGTGAGCTCAGAGCCAGCCTGAACTACAAAGCAAGGCCCTGTCTCAAAAAAAAAAAAAAAAAAAACTAACAAAACTAAAGTAATCCCAAATTGCAGGTTTGAAACATGGGCGCTTAAGGGTCCTGTGGTCATTTAGCAGAGTTGGGATAGCTCGAGGTACCCACCCCGCCTCTGTAACCAAGTGAACTTCTTCTTGTGTGCAAGTGTTACTATATTTTGACTTACACATTACACTAGAAAACTGCCAAAAAGCTATAGGAGAAAACTTATAAAATCATCTCTCATTTCATCTAGCACTTAATTTTACTTTTTTTATTTGTACCTTTATTTGTAAACTAAAGTTATGGGAAGAATTCTGGAAAAATTTAAAGCAAGACACTACCAGATCATTTCTGTCTTAAATCTATATGCTCTAAAAATATTCCCTTTTTTCATTGTTCTTTGCCTCGTTTTTTTAATTTAAAAATGATTGAGCTTTATTTTTGTTTTCTTATTGCAAGTGGATAAGTAGACATGCTCCAAGTGGGAGGTGATGTAGTCATTTGGCTTTTTTGTGATTAGAACAGAAAAGCTGGAATGTAGATGAGGATTCTTGAAACTTTCTGGAATAAAGCAAAATAAACACAAAAACAAAACCTGACTTGATCCAGTTCTGGGAGTCTGGGTTTGAGTCCTAGACTTGAGATAAAGAAGTCTGTTGGAAGAGTGGGCTTCTCTTTCATCTCTGCTCTGGGATCACCTCCATCACGTATTACAGTGTTAGTAGAGGTCTGTGCAGTGCAACATTGTGGACCAGCAATGGGCCACAGCTTAGGTTTATGCATCTAAGTGGTCTTGGAAAGTATTGCACTGTTGAAAATAGGTTGGGAATCATTTAAGTTCACCAAGATGCATTACCTTCTTGAAGGTCATCTTCTGCTGTGGTTTGGAAAGAAGTGCTTTAAGTATAATTCTTTATTAATGCCTCTTGATAAAGGCACAGTGAACCCTATGTAATTTCTCATTTATAATGAGAGTCTAGTATTCAACTAATTGAATATGTGGCTATTTTAACTATTCTTTTACACCTAATTGATAGTCACAGTGATCGTGTTCTGTGGTTTCTACCTATAGTGTTGCCTTAGAAGTCCATGGTTGAGTCCACTGTTACTTCAGTTCTTTCTCTTTGTTTTTTATGAACATGTTGTTTTATTAGGTTCACATATATTATGGTTTATGTGGTTCTGTCAAGGAATAAAGTTCCTTCCCTACTGTTAAATGCTGGGCTGCCTATGAGCTGTGAGATAATAGAATTTTTTGCATGCCACATATTATCTAAATCACTGTGAATGATTATTTCCCAATTCCAACAAGAAGGTTACAAGATGCAGAATAAGCGAAAATGTGGTTATTTCCCATTTATAGGGTGGTTTAGCCTTGTCTTTTTTCAATCTTAGTAACTTCTGCCTCCATCACATAATCTCATAGAGAACTGAGCAAGCACCTGCTTTGTTTTTTTTTATCTTAAGCTTTTAAAATTAAACACTGACATTTAAAGAACCTTTGTCTTTTAAAGTTTACAAACTTTCCCATTTCATAGAATCTTACCATGCTTTGTATTTGACATATGAAGCGACATTGTATTACCTTAGCTAAGTGATTGTAGTGTTACTAGATTCCCAGTGCCATGCACTTTGTGCTGCACCTGAGTCCCCAGGAGCAACTAGGGCTAAATGCACACAGTACTGCAAAGAAGTCTGTGTGTGAGGACACAGCAAAGAACAGATGTGAGAAGGTAAAGTTCCTATCAGCACAAGACATTGTATTATGGGTACTATGTCTTTGACTTTATTATGTAATTTGTTGCAAAGAACCATCAGGTCCTTTCTACAAAAAGGCAAATTGTAGAGGTAGTAAATATACTTATACTTTGTTTTAAATCTACTTTCCAACACTGAGTTAAGAAATCAAAATGTTTATGTTGCTTTCTTAAAACTTGAGTTTCTTATTTTCTTTTTTCTCTTGCTTATGGGAGGCTCTAGATTTCCATAATGATGCATTTGAGTATATTTTGTCACATTTTCAAACCCAGTCATGTTACCCAAATCTAGTAAGATCTGAAAACTAATCAGTGTATATTTCTTCTAGGAATAACAAACAGGAGATAATGGAAAGACTTGGTATTCATTTTCCTCTAAGAAAGAATTCTACCACAATAATAAATAATGTTATAATTTTCCCTATTTTATTAGTTCATTTATAACAATTCTGTCAGAGAGTTTTACAGAGAAGTTTTATTTCTTTGCAGTTAGTTTACTGCTTTTAAGTTGACTGTGACTCTCCATTCACAGCAGCTATTAGCTCAGTCAATGTATTCTAGGCTTATTTAACTCTCAGGATTCATATCGTGTGACTTTTCCTCCCAGCATCCCATTAACTGTTTCAAAGCAATGTGCCATTAAAGTGTTGTGGCCATGTTTCTTGCTTTGTTATTCTCCCTAGTGGTTCTTAAACTATTGATTCTGTTTGCAGTTAAGGAAAAGATTTGTGCTTTTAGCCTATAGCTTGATGTTGTCAAGTCTTTGGAGGTATCTTCCCTTTTGGTTTTTAATGTACATATGAGGCCTTTCAGTGTAGTGCTATAAAAATTTTCAAAACTATTTATAGTCCAGCAAAGTGAATGAAGGTATTCTGTAGAACCTTTATTTAGGTTATAATTAAAATTAAATTTGTTGCTTGTGTGGTATTCACAGTAGGCACAAATAATACATTTGCAGTATTGCATTCTCTTAGTGGTTTCTAAATAACCATAATGGAATATCCATTATAGCCTTATTGCATTTTTTAAAACTCTTGCTGTGTTAAAAAAAAAGGAAATATTATATACTGCTAATGTTTTATGGTTGTGGTAGATAGAGTTGTATATAGAATGGAAAGAGAAGCCAGTGCTAGTATATTAAGGATTTAAGAAGTAAAATAATTTCCATCTTATCTATAGTTGTTCAAGTTGTTAAAACAAATTTTGGGAGTTTAAATTATAATTAGTTTACTCTTAGATTCTCTATCATGTTACATTTTATCTCATAGTAAAAGAAAAATGTATTAGCAAATAAAATATATTTTTCTAATTATAGAATTAAATATTTATTGTAGAAAACAGGGAAGGATCCAGATAAAAATGCACTCCCTGTGCATATCATAACTACTGTCAACACTGTAGTATACTCATTCTGTGTGGTGAAATACTCACCCTGCTCCCTCTGTCTCTTCTGTCCCCTGCTTCTGCAGTGTTGTTTCCAACTGAGAACATACTCTTCATGCTATCTTTTTACTTGTTTTTTCTTCACTTAATATTTTTAGTCTCCCCAAATTATTTTACTAAGGTATTAAGTTAGTGATTCTTAATGTTTGATCATATGACCGAGTCAGTCTTTATAATTAATTTTCCATTACTGCGCCATATCTTAGTTATTTACTCTAACTTCTGTTCCAACTTTGTTGTTGCTTTAAATAATACTTTTACTTTTCCTAGATAAAAATTCTTCTGTACTTTTCTTAATATTTGCTGTAATTTACACTTGTTATGATAGAAATAAAATTGACCACAAAATAATTTATATACACACATGTATTGATAGAAAATTTAATAAATTTTAGTATGCTTAATTTGTATTTACTTTAAAAGTTTTATAGTTAAATTGATTCTTCTTGACTTGTAGCACTGAGTTTTAACAAATCCATAGTTATGTAGTGACAACCACCATGAAGAAAAACATACATATCTTCACCTCAAAATTTTTTTCTTTGCTCCTTGACTATAAAGTAAATTTATTATTAATTAGGAAAATATACATAAACATGAACAATAAAAACCAACCATAAGCCTCTTACCATACTGTAACCATTTTATAGACTATCTTTCTAGTCTCCCTTCCTCTCTTAAGAAAGTGTCCTTCCTGTTTATAGCCCCCTATTTTTACTTAGCATGTTTTGAGTGTATGTATTACCTCATTCCTTAAGAAAAGCCTTAGAAAGTACAATTTAAATTCCAGAGCATATGTATATTTTGGAGAGTCAGTATGTTTTAACAGACTGATATAATAAAATGATTATACCAATTTACATTCTGATTAACAGTGTATAGGATAGCCTGTTTTGCAGTATTGTTTTCAATATTAACTGTTGTAACCTTATATTTGTGTCAAGATGATAGATGAGTGAAACAATCTCACGTTAATTTACATTCTTTTATGTCCTATGTGGTTGAATTTGTTTTTCTTTTTGCTCTTTTTTAGTAGGGGAATTGGAGAAGTATAAGTTTTGCTATTTAAATGGTCATGTGTAAACACATTATTGCTGGTTTGAACCCCAGATGTAACATGTATGACTGTCCCACCAGGTGGCTTAAACTACTGATGGTTAGTTATTTAACATTAGACAATAGAATTCAAATCAGAGCTGCCCACCAGCCAGGCATATGAATGACAGCCCCGTAGTAAACATGTAACATTAACTTTACATAGGTGTATATTGGATCTCTTTTCATCTTTTTGTCAATTGTTTATTCTTTAGACTATGATGTTTCTGTTTTATGGAGGTTCTTATGTGTTCATTCTTTTTTATTTCCTTTATCTTATGGTTGTTGTTGGTATAAAGATGTCTTTTCTCTTTAGATATATCATCATGGATATTTTGTCCCTCTTAGTTTTCTCTCTCAAAAAATTCTTGCTGCAGCTCAGTGGTGGAGAGTTGTGCATCATGCTCTAGGTTTTGATCTTGAGCACCATGCGTGCACACATGCACATAGTTGCACACACAAATAACTTTCTACGTGTACATACTAAGGTCTTTATGGTCTTATATCAAGGCGTCATTGTATATTTATTTATTTATTTATTTATTTATTTATTTATTTATTTATTTATTTTTAAGCTAGGGTCCCACTTTGTAGTTCAGGCTGGCACCAAACTCACTGTGTAGCCCAGGCCAAGCTCGAACTCACAGTAATCCACCCTGCCTTTGCCTCCCAAGTGCTGGGCTTACAGGCATGAGATACCTCACCTGGCATTGTGGTATGTGGTTACCAGGGATCAACTCAGGACCTTGGCCTTCCAGGCCGACACTGGAACCACTGAGCTAAATATCTCTTTTTTTTTTATCTAATCTTAATATTGTATTTGTTTCTGTTTATTCATATCCTTTTAAGTAGCATGAACCTTTTATTGAAATCTTGTTAATAGCACAGTGACATTTAAATGTTTGCCAAGTTACATAACTTATTATTTCCATTTTTGGTTTGTATTTTATACATTGTCCATCTGACTTCTCTGTTTTATTAGAGAAAAATGATACATTATTGATTAACTGTTTGTTGTTTTTAACACGCTTCAGGATTTTGAAGACAAAGTAAGTAATGGTGCGGCCCACAGAGTGCAAATGGATTCACGTAAGCTAAGCAGAGAATTGAGTGGGCGCACACTGAAATGAGCTAGGCAGCACTTGATCACTTTGCAAAATTGTATGGCATATGCACATACATATGGAATGGAATGCCAGAATGCATTTATTTCCAACAAGAAGTAGTCATTCGCATATTTACCATTTGGGAACAAAGAAAATAGTGAATGTTTTCTAACTTGAGATGATACAAGAAGGTCCCTTCCGTGACAGACAAAGGTCAATTAAACGTAGTTCAGAATTCCAATAACGGTTTTAAGAAATGTTACTAATCTTGAGAAACAAACCATCATCATTTTTATTCTTTTTCAACAAATCAGATATATTGCTGCTTTTCAAATTTTGTACAATAAACCTTATAATTTAGAAGTAGCATAACTGAAAGTTTTTAAATTACTTTTATTTATTGTGTTTTTTAATTGTTCAAATAATGACCGTAGTTTTGTGCCACACCCCACTGCTGCTTCTTCATAAATAGAATGATACATATATCTGTTGGTATGTTTGTTGAGGTAATGTAAGAGTTCTCAAGGCTTGGGGACAAAATGCTATATAAGCATTCTTTTGTCCAAGAAGGTTGGTAACCATGGATCTAATTTCCAGAATTAAAAAAAAAGTTTTGTTGTATAAAATATTAATCCTTGAAATTATTCTTCAAAAGAAGTTAAATAAGACATTCTGTTATGTGCTGTATTCTGAAATTTCCAAACACATTTGGACAAAGTAGGACACAGCTGTCACCCTTTTTTTAAGTACAATGTAGACTCATTCTGTACATTTAAAGGCAGCAATCATCATCATATTAATGTTTTTCTATGGCAAAGACCTAATAGATTGCAAAAATCATCAGCTTTGTATACTTACTTCTAATATAATTTATAGTTGACTTCTACTTTGCTGTTGCTGCTTTTTCTTGATATAGTATGTTCTTCATTTCTTTTTTTAGACTAAGCAGCTGGAAGAGAAGGACCGAATGATAAAGAAGCAGGATGCATTCTACAAAGAGCAGCTGGCTAGACTGGAGGAGAGGGTATGGCTGTTTCTTCTCATTGATTGTCTTATCTTACCACATCTGCAGCTTTCCCATATATTTATTTAAAAATCAATAAATTAGAACTATAACTGCTTTTCCTAGTTAAAATAAAATGGTCAGGAAACAAGAAGCCATCAGGAAACAAGTCCATGTCCTAGGAACGTCATTTATTTATTTTTGTTACATTTGTGTGATTCATTCATCAATACATTTTACTATGTGAGAATTCATCCATGTGTCTACATACACACATACACATATACATGCATACAGTATATTTGTAATTGGCATTGCCTCCAGGCCAGATAGTAGAGTGCTACTCTTAATTCCTCCAAACACTGACGAAACGTGAGTACATTCTTAGAAATGGTACTGTTTTAAAAGATATATTACTGTTGTGAAAACTCCACTGCATTTGTAGCTAAGAAGTGAATGTCTCCTTCAAAAATGGAGATAAGAAGCAAATAGTGAGACCTGAAACTTAGGAGGAGAGGAGACAGTTAGGTTTAGACAGCATACATCTAGAATTAGAGACACAGTGGAGGGAATTCAGACACAAGTGAAAGATTATGTTTTGGAATGGAATTTGAACACTACTGCAATCCCCTATTAATGGAGTAGGTTTATTGACTAGATTAATTCCATACCTAGACCATAAGGTTACATAATGACCTCTTTGTTCCTTTAGTTTGAGCACTCCAAAGTCTGATTTGTTTAGACTACATTTCATAAGAAAGTAGAGAAAATATGACACATACACTATTAAATCCTGCCCATTACAAGTATTTATAAGTTCAGTGTATTTACCCTTCTCCATATGTCAGTAGACAGCATGCATCTTTTGGCATCCAGTTAGCAGATGTCTTCTCACACATCTACTGTATGCCAGACTGTGGTCTGGTGGCAGGGATATCCTCGTAAAGAAAGTAAAATAATCACGTGCTTACGTGAAACTTAAATTCATTAAGATATCAGTTAAGCACAAGGAAACAGAATCAGTAATATGGGTCACAATAAATGAGCAGGGAAAAGGGAATCTCAAGATCTGTGGGTTTAGGCATGAGGTTGAATGGAGAGGGAAGGCCTAGTGAATGAGATGACTTTCTGGAAGAGGCTTAAAGGGATAGAGAGGTGAATCAGTGTTAAAGCCCTGAGATAGGCATGCTGGGAGTGCCTAAGAAGGCTAGAAGGTTTGTAAGAGCAGGAGCCATCTGGCAGCTATGTTAGGCAAGAGTTGAAGCCAGGAGGAATTGGTTAAATGGTTAGTTCAGAAATAGGCTGCTGTGGCTGGGGCAGACTGCTAGCAATGAAGATAATAACATGTGGTTGGATCCTTCAGTGATAGAAGCAAGCAGATTTGCTTGATGATTTTGAAAATGAATAAAAGAAAAACTCAGAACTACTCTAGGTGTATGACTTCTATAAATAGGATAGATTTTCTTTTGAGGAAGATTACTGAGATACAGATTAGGAAATGGGTGGTAGGGGAAATCAGGAATTTGGTTTTGGATATAAGTTTGAGGCTTTTCTTTATATATTCATGTGGAGATGTTAAATAGCCATAAAGTAGTGTGTAGCAGAACGGAAGTCAGGAATTTTTCTGTAAAGTACCAGATAGTAAAAATTTTAGGTTTTGCAGGTCACATATGTTCTCTATCACTTTTCAGCTCTTCCTTAAAATGTGAAACACAGCTAATATGTGAATGATTGTGACTTTGTACATGCTGAAGATTCAATTTCACATAATTTTCACATCATAAAAATATTTTGAAAATATTTTTCATTTATTAATGAGCTATATAAAGGTAGGTGCTGTTATTCCACAAGTGGTAGTCTGCAGAAGTCTCATCTAAGCCAAGGGCTCTGACATCAGAGGGCTTACATTAAAATTCCTGAAGTGCCGTGTACCTGCTGAGTACCTTGGGGCATCTTCTTTAGTCTGTCAGCTTCCTTTGCTGTAGGATGAGGATATAGTTATACTTACCTTACTAGCTTGTTAAAATGAGCCAGTACTTATAAATCATCTGTGATAGTGACCAGCCCGTGATGACCATTGACTCTGCGGTATCTGTAAGTTTACTTGTATACTTCTGGAGTATTGTTAGGTAGGTGAATGAGCAAAGACTCTTGAGACGATTTACTTAGTACCTGCTTTGACCTCACCTCACCTAGTGACAGTTTTCTTTGCCATCAAGTTTTACTATGTTAGGTACCTTATAACTTCACCACTAATAACTTTAGAGTGCAAGAAAAGGCATTGAAAAATATTCTTCCATTTTCAAGAATCTACCAATTTGAGTGAAACAATTAGGTAATTTGTAAAAGGACTAGGGAGAATATTTTGTGGCAAATTAAGCTTGCTCATTCAGCAAGTAAAGAATTGTTTTTGGCGTAAAGCAGAAAAGTAGTAGAAGATCCAATAAGTACAGTATAATGAGATCCAGTCATTGTGATTAGTGTATTTTTATAGAAATAAGATTTTTTTTCACATTTGAAGATTAGCCTTGAAAGTAGTAATATAAATTTAAACTGAAAAAACAGATGTACCAATGGGCTTATCATCCTGAGTTGGCATGATCATACCATGATTAGTTCACAACCTCACATTTAGTTACATGATAGAAAAAGTGCTGGACTAAGAGTTATAGGGCATAGTTTTGTCTCTTAATCTCTTGTGATCCATGATTCTTTATCTATAAAATGAGAGTCATACTCTGTTCCTCACTTAGGTTTGTGGGTTATTCATAAAATTATATTTAAAAATCCTCTTGAAAGCTGCGAAAGATTTAATAAGTACGAGTTATTGCCATGATAAAATATTATTCTTGTGTGCAAAATCTTAATAATTATAAAATTAGTGTTATTGGGCTTCCTCATGTCTTCTACCCAGTTCTACAAAGTCTTGTATTTATTTCTTGTTGAGATTTCTATAGTATATAATTTGAATTTTGTCCTATTGGATTTTATACAGGAATATATTAATTAATTTTCTAACTCTGCAGCATTTTATAGACTTAATATGAAAGATTGTAAGTGAATTTTTTTCATAGTTTTATGGCAGGAAAGGTAGAATGCCTAGCCATTTCTATGAGGACTTCCAGACATATTTTGTATTAGAGTGATGGATCCACTAGTACATTGTATGGTATAAGACAAAAAAAAAATAGTGTTAACTTGCAAAATTATCCAGTTACAGGCCAGAGGGTTAGCTCAGTGGTTCCAGTGCCTGCCTCGCAAGTGCAAGGTCCTGAGTTCGATCCCCGGAAACCACATACAATGCTGGGCGTGGTGACTCACGCCCACCAGCAATCAATACCACATACCACAGTGCCGGGTGTGGTGCCTCACGCCTGTAATCCCAGCACTCAGGAGGCAGAGACAGGAGGTTTGCTGAGTTGAGGCTTGCCTGGGCTACATAGTGAGCTCAGAGCCAGCTGAACTACAAAGTGAGACCCTGTCTCAAAAAAAAAAAATTATCCAGTTATTATGAAATGCAAATTGCTAGGGCTTCAGCTAAAATTAGATATAGATTCACATCTTTCTTTTAGCCAAGTGAAATGATAAAGCGTTCATGTCAATACCAGTGACCTATCATTGATGAAGAAGGGAATCATTCTAAGGATGGTCCCTGAGATAACCTTACTTTCTGCCCAACAAACACATTATTCATATACATTACTAATTTTTGATGACTTAACCATATTGCTGCCGCTGTCCATCTTCATTTGGTTAATGCAAATTTCTTGTGCAAATATGAATGAAATTTTGCTAAGTTTATAAAGCATACTCAATGCTGTAATGCATCTTGGTTTTCTTCTTGGACCTATTTCAGTAAGATCTTTATCAGTCAGGTAATTCTCATGTATCAGTACCGTTTTCTCTTTCTGATTATTGTATTGGCTGAGATAATTTTCACTTTTGACCAATTTGTAAGCTGCAATAAATCTAATTTAAGTAAACACTACTTTTACTCTTAGAATTGATATTCAAAAGCAGTAACTCTTTCCTAAGAAGGAAAGTCAAAGTCATTTGAAAAGTTTCATAGGTTCTTATTTCATAGTCAGATGTTGCTAACTTCTCAAAGAGCATTAACTTGTATGTGAAACTGAACTTTTTTATCTTTAAGAGCATTAGAGGTGTCACATTTAGGTGTGTGAAATGAAACAATTTGGAGTGTTTTAATTCTTACTTGTTAGTGTAAGGTATCTGAAGAACATCAATTTGTGGTTCGTAATTTGATGAGAGGAAACCCAAAGCAGCTTTCAAAGAGAAGACTCTAAAATGTTTTCAGGGAGCCTTCTCCAAGTTCATCAGGGAATTCTATCGTTTTTTTTTTTTTCTTTCCAACTTTATTAAAGTCCACTTGGCAAGTAAGTCTGTAATACTTTAGAACTCCTTTTATGATGGCATGTTATATTTATAATAACTATGGTCAGCTATGTGTGATTTTATCTTTCAGAATCCTTGAGGGCAGAACTCATTTTCTCATTTCTGTATTTTCTACAGTTTGTTCATAGTACTATAGGAATACAGTGCCCGAACCTTAGATTTACTGAGCTAGTACCATAAAGTTATGTCTATACATGGGTAGTCTTAAAATATACTCAACATGTTTATTTTTTCACTAATTAAATTAATTTAAGCCTATCTGATGTGACAGTCAAGTTTAGTTTTGAGCATTTTGATATTATTTGTAGCATCATATAGTTACTATAGTATCTAATTGTGACATTTATTGAACATTTACATTGTGTTAGAAACTTACATGGGTTATTGCATTTTATTTTCACAGACAGCCTCATGAAGCTGTCCCATTCTGTTGTTCAGGTGAAATTCCCAATACTTAAAGTAACTCACCCAAAAATATGCAGCCAAAATTTGACTGATCTGGATTTAAGACAACTTTATGTTCTAAACTTTTAGCTATCCGTACTATCATTAATAGGTGTCAGTTCTATGCTTAAGAAGTTAAGTTTTATTGATTGTAGTGGTTGTGATTCTCTCTGTGCTAAGTTACAGTCACTGGCTTCTAATACAGTTTTTTAAAATATTCTAACTAAATGTTATAACTTGATTATTATTGTCTCCTAAACTGAAAGTGTTAAGCATTAAAAAAATATGATTTCACCCTCAAGATTTGGTTCTCCCGAGTTAATTGACCACATGAGAATAAACAAGGTCTTACTACTTAACAAGTACAACTTGGTACTTTTTTTTTTTTTTTAAATTTTGAGACAGGGTCTCGCTTTGTAGTTCAGGCTGGCTCTGAGCTCACTATGTACCTAGGCAAGCTTCGAACTCAGCAATCCTCCTGTCTCTGCCTCCCGAGTGCTGGGATTACAGGCGTGAGCCACCACGCTCAGCAACTTGGTACTTTTAAGAATCATATTAACCTCTAGTTGTGCATTTTTTTCATTTAAAGTAAAAAATTGATAGTCATTTGAACCTTTGCAAAGTTTTTGAGGTGTTCATTTATTTATATTTTACTATTGGATGATCTCCTTGTTATGTGGTCCAGAAAGTTCATACTTTCTTTTACTTTGACTAAGTTGAATTGAATGTTGTTTCATTAGAGTTGGTATCGTTTGCATGCTCATTAGAAAGATGGGTATTCTCCAGTAGTCTGCTGGCCTTGGGGAAGGAAAACTAAAGGATCTTGGTGGAGTTCAAGAGGATCAAATCCATTTTCTGCTAGGGATAATCCGGGAAGGCCTCTGTCTCCCCAGGACATGTTGAAGATTTGACCTCTTTGAGAATTGATGTGTTTTGCATGTATAACTTTTCAGTTATAAGCTTGAATTAATTTGCTCTACTGAATTTACTTTGCTCTTGGCCTTCCTAGGGATGGTGGGGTTTGGCACAGCATGAAGGGAGATACAAAAGTCCTGTTGGCGTGAGCTGCTCAGGGAGATCAGAGAGCTTAATGAAGTAGTTATAATGTTCAGATCAACCTGATTGTGTGGCATGTATTGCTTTCAGTTTATAGAGTCCTGGAATTTAGCAGCTCTATCTATACACCTTGCAGTGAACTCTGAAATTCAGAGAAAGAGTAAATTGCACAAGCTGGGCAAAGAGAGTAATGCAAAGAGAATGGTGAAATATAAGTTGTCATTAAAAAGAAAAGTACATCACTATTTTGTCACCTTTGGAAACAGTTGCTAAATTAAATTCTAAGGTCATGCTTATATCAAATGAGCAATTTTTACAAGTCTCATGGTGAGTGCATTGTTACATCATAATGTGTTGTGTTCATCTCTATTAAATATTTGATTGCTTGACTTTGTCAATTAATATCTCTGTTTCTCTGTGTAAAGACTCGTGGGGAGGGTAATACCATCAACAATAGTAACACAAAATGACAACAGCAGGTCATTGTAAATCTAGTATATTACTTATAATGGGACATTCTTATGTATATTTACTATAAGATGAAGTCTTGCTACTGTAAATATTTCAGTAAGTAAACCTTGTTTATGATAAGGATATATTCACAGTTGTGCCAGTGCCATCTAAGATACTGAAATATAAATAATCATTTTGGGGAAATTTGGATATGAAGATAATTTAATAATATTAGAATGTAGGACTAAAAAAATCTTCGATTTCCCCCTGCACAAAGTGCTTTCCAAAGACTAAACCATTTGACAATAATTTTAGGTCATGGTAGAAACTTATTTTAATCTTGCAATGTGAAACAGAAAATTTAATACAGTAGTTTAAAGTGAAAGTTTCTGTTATTTGTACTTGTGTAGTTTATGTAGGTTTGCACTTGCCACACATAGAGACACCATATTCCTTTGACATTTGGAAATTTTCTGATTCCCTTATTTATGTTAAAATTGGGGCAGAGTGTCTGGTTTCTATACTCTGAGTTGCAGAAAGATGAAGTTCTCTGGTCCACAGATTTAGACATTAAAGACATAGAAGCCAATGTCACTTGTAATATCATTACAAGCAGTAGATTCTCGTAAAACTACTTGGAGCATGTACATTGAATTGATCTCAACTTCTTATTATTAAGGGGGAGTGATGGTTCCGATAAATACATTTGGATATTGTTAGAAAAATTAATAAGGCTTAGTAGCACCATATATTTTGTTAATATAACTGACTAAACAACATATAACTTAGTTGCAAAGACTGAATCATTTTGTACTCTTACCTACTTTCCAGAAGCAGGTTTATTATTAGATATTTTCAAAGGTAGCAAGCAACTTTGGTACCCCCACCCTATTTCATTCTCTGGGAAAAATAATCAATACAATTTAGTGGATATGAGGGTCTTATCCTTAATTCATTATTCAACAAATCCTCCGAGAGCATTGGCTTTTCTTTTAACCTTTTTGAAATTTCAGATGGGAAACGTAGTTTGAGTAACCTTGAATTGCTTTTTAAATCTGGCTTTAGGGATATGAGACAGACATTTTTATGGGGTGAGCTTTGAGAATCCATCCTTTTTGAGAAAAGATTTGCAAATCATGGGATCAGCACTTAATTTGGGGCTCTCTTTACCATGTTGGTTGTCAAGAAGTATTAACCTTAAGGTAAGATGAGAATGTGGTGTACAAAGCTGTGAGCTGATGGACCACAGTACCCCAGGTATTAAATAGCATTATCCATCCTGCTTGCTACAGTAAATAGGATTTCACTATTATGATGTGTCAGGGCTTTCAGTGAAATCAAATTTACAAGACACTAAACTGCCATCCTCTCTGCTGAGCAGCTTTATTCTGGGATCTTGCTTTCATATAAATCCTGTTGGTAGGAAATACTTGTAGCAATTGTGCATGGAAATTATAATTTAATGATCTCTTCCTCTTCTCTATTCAGGGATTAGAATGGACCACTGTGCTTTGCAGTGATAGCCGTGGGGCCTTGAAAAAGAGATATTATAGAGTTTAGCTTTAAAACCTCGTATTGCCTCTTTGTGAGTGCTTATAATGATCTTAAGTGGGAAGAAGCCAACAGTGTGGGTTACTTGCTTTTTCAACCCTACATGCTTTCTTTATCTTCTGAAAGTGTCTTTTATAAAAAATATTCTGTTCATCCTAATGTTTTGTTAATAAAATGCCACTTAAATATGTAAAGACAAGGTAAAAAAAATAAAGCATTGTGAAATTCAGGGAAAATTAATTTATTTCAATAATTCTCTACATTTTGGGGAAGCTCAGCAAGCATGGTTACTTAAAAAATAATACTTCCTTTCCTTTCTCTAGAATTCTTTTTACAGTTGATCAGAATATTGCAGCCTGGATGTCAGTATGTTTCCTTTGTGTAAGACTGAAAATGGGCTAAATGTTTTGAATTTTCTTGATGTTGAAATCAAAATTAGTGATTGTTTTGCATCTTGATACCTTGTTTATTTATAAATTTCCAATGTATTCCATTTTGGCAGACCAACCAAGGCATAATTTCATTTTGCTGACTGAAGGACTGAAATATATGGGTATTAATTTTTTTAAAGGAAATTGCCGGACTTGTCTTCAGTCCCAGTTGTATGTTTAGACCATGAGACAACTGTGCCTTTGTAAAGGATTGTGCTACAACTCATTAGCCTCAGTTTAGAAAGATACATTTAGTCATTAAAACACACAAATAATACTAGCTTATAACACTATCCAGTAAGAAGTGCTTTTATATGAACTTGGCACATAAAGCAAGTTTGTATGTAAGGTCAGTACTTGATAGAGGAAATCCAAATCTAGTCAATTTCTTACCAGAACTTGGGGGTAGCTAGAGAAAATATTTATCATTCAGAAAAGCATTTGTTAATCTCCTACAATGAACCAGGTACATAGACATAGTAACAAGTAGAAACGATCGAGTTGCCTGTGAACATTCATTGATATAACAGGTCCATTTTTCAAAGAAATGTTTTGTGAAAAGAATTTCCTTGTTTTTGAAGGGGAATTTTTTGGTTTAAAATGACCTTTCAGGTTAAACTCTTAGATGAGGAGCCAAAGTCTCAAATAGCTCTTTGAAAATAAATATTAAAGGATTGGCAATTTAGCTCAATAGTAAAGTACTTGTCTGTTATGCATGATATTCTTGTTCAGTGACTAATACTACCCAATTAGTCAGTCATTAATATGATAAACATTAAATATGTAGATTCTATAAGGACCAGAATTATTTTCCATTTAGTCACTGTAATAGTGCCTGGAATATAATAGGTACTGGATAAAATCTTTCAACTAGTATCTTTGTGCAGGGAATAAGGTAGATTCCATGGTCATATAATTTTGAGAAATGTTAGGTTTAAATCACCTGAGTAGATTTCTTTATTGGAGCCCTTTTCAGAGTTTATATACTTTCAGAGCTTCCAAGATGAAGATCTGCATACTATGTTTCATCGTTATGTTTTAGAGTTATACTCAAACCATAGAATCTTTTTCTTTCTAAAATCATTCATCAGTTTATCCTATTACATTATCTGAGATTGATGTGCCCTGTACAATATCAGTATACCCATCTACTTTTGAGTCCTTACATCCTGGGTTGTGAACCTACAGAGAAGTGATGGAACTCCATCAACAGAATTCTGAACCTCAAGGCTTCCGAGCACCTGCGGGTATCTTGGTGTTGCCCCGCTTTTCACTGCATTATAGATGTGTTGACAGTGACAAAGATCTGGCCAAAGATTGAAAAGCTGTTAAGAGTGTGGGCTAAGCTTCTCTCACTCTGAATTCTCTTTAAAATCCCTAGAGTCTTTGAGAAAATTATAACATAATAAGTATCTCACTTTTGCATTTATATGCACACTTCTGATTCAAGGCCTGTGTTTTTCCAACCTTCTTAGAATGCAGAGCAATGGGTAGTGGGGTTTCACCACACCTTCCCGTATCAGGAGTCAGAGTCATGCCCACGAACCCAAGAGGGAAATACCATTTTCTGATGACTCGGGAGTGGATGGAAGCTGTAGGATGCCACCAAACATTAAGAGTCTGAGTAAACATTTTCTTCTCGTTCATGAAGTGATGTAGGAAAGTCATCAAATTGGATAGTGTTTCATTATCTCTGTGTTTCTTTACAAATACTTCCACTATGTTGCTAAGAAGTAAAGTTGGCAGAGCAAGCAAAAGATGTAACAGCACCCTCTATTCCCAGAAGGCCTCAAGTCTTCTGTGAACCTTCAGACAGTTTATTTTCTTGAGGATGCAGTGAGGTTCGCTGGTGTAGGCTAGAAGGGTTTTTTAATAGCTTAGCTCTTAAAGGTTAGTGGTCATGTGTGTTGTCATTTTACTTGCCTTTAGACAAAGTTTGGAACTAGATCTCAGAGAGAACATGACTCAGCCCTGTGCACCCATGACCTGCAGTGTTCATCGAAGCTCAGACTGAGAACTGTGTCCATTCCCATTATATAGCATTCATAGCTCAGGGCTTGGCTCTTAGTAGGTGTTGGTGAATATTTGTTGAAGAACTAAAAGGTTTTCAGGGGATCAGAAGAGCTCGGATAGTTTAAAGATGGCCCTTGTAAATGTTTGTCTGTGAGTGAGGATCCCGCTTCGTTGTATTATGTACCAGTGCATATTTTAGTTATGAAAAATTAAACATCAGTGTAATTACTAGTTTTTGATCAAACTTTTGAAATGAACTACAACATATCATCTAAATGATGCCATTATCCATAACTTTTATATAACCTAAAGGAAAGATGTCAATTTTATCCACAAGCTCAATCCTGAGTACAATGCCCAGCTTTGTGTATTATCCCAATACATGGCTTTGGCTGAAATTGCCCCTAGATTATATGCATTGTCAGTATCCTTGTTGTTCCTAGGCTGTTGGACAAGAAACACAATATCATTATCACTACCTTCAGCAGTATCATTAAAATAGCACAAGTTAAATATCCCTGATCTGAAATGCTTGGGATCAGAAGTGTTTCGGGTTTTGCATTTTTAATATATAGTTACATATACTTAATGAAACGTCTTGGAGATGGAACCTAAGTCTAAACATAGAATTAATTTATAGTTTATGTATATCTTACACACATGACCTGAAGGTAGGTTTTTTTTTGGGGGGGGCAGGGTCTTGCTTTGTAGTTCAGGCTGGCCCTGAGCTCATTATGTAGCCCAGGCAAGCCTTGAACTCAGCAATTATACCTCTGCCTCGCAAGTGCTGGGATGGCAGGCATGAACCACCACACCTAGCACTAAGGTAGTTTTAAATATAACATGTAGTGCACCTGCATTTTAACTGTGAGTTTTCACATGAAATGAGTTACAGAGTTTTCCACTTGCAGAATCATGTCCGTACTTTTATAATGTTTCCAATTTTGAAGGATTTTGAGTTTTTGCGTTAAGGATGCTCAACCTTCTACCATCTATTGAGGGCTTAATGTAGGCCAAACAGTGCTTAAAATGATTTGACAAATACTGTAATTTATCCCCAGAACAACCTTAGGGGAAGGTATTTTCTCTCCTGCTCACCTATATTCTTTTTGATTTGTTGTTGAGCTTCAGAAACATTGAATAACTTGCATCGGATTTCCTAGCCAGTGTAGCCAGGTCTCTGACTTCCCACCCAGTAATAATAATCTCTCCTGTTGTGTGACCACTGGTGGATGACAGAGCCCCCATGAGGTTCTTTGGTCATGTATTTATTATGCACTTCCACCCCTTTCCCCACTATCACAACTCTGCTTTGCTTTTAAGAAGATATTTTTCCTGGAGGTAAGCAGAACATTTTTGTTTAGAGCCACTACAGTAAAGTAATGAGAGTTTTAAGCAAGCTTCCCCTAGTAACATTTACTGCACTTAGCCTCTACATGGTAACTATGTTACTAGTAACACATAGTAAGTATCCTCATCATAGTGGGTCATGTTTACAGTGCAAAGAATTAAATCAGCTTTATTATAAGGCATGGTGACATGATCCAATTCATTAAATAGCACAACTGTAGTGCACGGTCTTAAGTGATAGGAAAAATGCTCACAATAAGGAAACAACAAAAGGTCTGTGAGGATGTGTAGAGGAAAGAGGCTGGTGTACTGTGATTAAAAGTAATAATAATCATTATCAAAAGTTTTTAGCTTTCCCAGGTAATGGTGATGAAACTTGGTGTGATAGAAATTAACTAGGTTACCTGTGAAATGGGCTTTGAGTATGGTGTCCACTGCAGCACAGCCTGCTTAGACATCTGTTTAGATTATGTTATACATTTAGAATGTTGGAAACTGGCAAACTTAGGTTATAGCCGTAAAAAGATGAGGTTACTGTCACTTTCTTTATACTAAATTTATCTTGTTTTAACTCTGAAATTTCAGAGATGTATTATAATTGTTTGAATCACAACTTCCTAAGCTCTGTCTCAGAACTAACTCTAATGATTAATAGGCTTTGGTGCATATATTCCCTCAGGGAGCTACTCTGAACTCAGTCCTGTGTTTAACCTTCCTTGATTTCAGATTCTTTTCCATATACAGCTTCAGGTTCTTCAGAAGGAAGTCCTCAAGTTTGCCTTCTCTCTGCTGTGCTCTGGCTCACATTGAGGAGCCCTTTATTAAGGGATGTTAAGCACCTACTTTGTGCCCAGGTACCTAGCAGAGTACTATGTTTGTACATGTATGACTAAATCTACAACAGTTTACCTCCAGTGTCTCATTATCATGCCTGCTTGGTACTGCTTCTTGTATTAATATTCTAGGACTGATAATGCAATTTCCGCCTTGCCTAGGTGGTCTGTACATGTACAGACCTTGCTTGGGTAGGCAGTCCACATGTTGAGATTTGTTTGTTTATAGTGTCATTGCATGAAAATGTTATTGGAACTACAATAAGTGCTTCTGTAATTAAAGACAAATAATACATAGTAAATTGGGAACTATCTATTTTCCTAGTGTAGTTGCTCTAAATTGTAGAAATTTGGCAGACATTGCTAGTTATTTGTTGAAATTCAATAGTATATAATTAAAAATAAGGACTGCCATTTTCCTATTGGGTACCTTAAAAATTACATTATATGTCATTTGGATTTGACCCTGAACTCATTTCCCACAAGAATAATGCCAGAAAGATAAAAGACTAAAGAGGAGCTAATGTGATACACAGTAACTAAATTTATAGAAATATCAGTTATACTCTAGAAATTTAAGAGTAATTTTGCAAAAGATAGTTTTTTAGTGAATATTACTTTAGAAGTGATAGCCAAATGGAAGCAGTGAATATAATGAAATTCTGAGTTTCAATTATTCCCAGACAAAAAAACAAGATTGCTGATATTTTAGGCCTCTCCCAACTGACATTTCAAACCAACACTGATAAAACTACCTAGATAATGTTAAGGGATGATATGTTAACAAAAGGGAGTATTCTACAGGTGCACAAGATGTTACTGCTTTTGACACGTAACTTTTTTAAGCCAACAAAATAGAAACCTAGGGTTTATATGTTGCCAAAGGGAATGATGGAACTGCTTACCTAATTGTTGTCTCATCAAATAGGTTCTGAGCAAAAGACTGAGCATTTATCTGTATAGTTTCTTGGAAATGGCTTGTGATGTGGTGGTGCTCCCAGGTATTACAGAGGTAATTTAAAATAATGAGAACTTGTACTACTGTTCTGTAAGTTTTCTGAAAATAACTCAAATAATTAAATTTCACTTGCTTTGTTTCTGTGATAAGCAGACATGCAGTATCATTTTTTTAATTGAATTCATTATTGGTACAATTAATATACATCTCACAATCACATATCACATTGGGGAATCTGTACCAGTTTATGACACAAGTTAATTCTCATTTTTACCCATATCGCTACCCACCCACAGCTCCCCACCCCCTACATACATGCTCTTTTATTTTTTTTCAGAATCGTATTTATTCCTTCCCCTCATCACATCTCCACACCAAATTTCCCTTGGAAATTTCCTGTTCTACAAAAACTATAATACTTTCTAGAGCTCATTTGCATCTACAGGTGGTTATATCAAAGAGAAGATCTGGTATTTGCCTATCTGTGATCTATTTATTTCACTTATTAGTGTATCCTCCAGGTGTCTCCATTTGCACATAAATGAATCAATCTTGTCATTGTTTATGGCAGAATAATATTCCATTTTATTAAAAAACCACATCGTCTTTATCCACTCTCCATTTGATGGGCATTTGGGTTGTTTCCAAGATTGAGCTATCACAAACTGAGCTGCTGTGAACAAGGGTATACATCTGTCTTTCCAATGTTATTTTTAAAATTCTTTTGGATATATTCCTAGCAGGGGGATAGCAGGGTCAAATGGGACCCCTAGTCCTAGTTTTCTGAGAAATCTCCACACTTATCTCCACAATGGTTGCACAAGTCTGGAATCCCACCAACAGTGGAGAAGGGTTCCTTTCTCCCCACAGCCACGCCAGCATTTATTTTTGGTTGATTTTTGTGATAGCAGCCATTCTGTGTGGAGTGAGATGAAATCTCAGTGTTGTTTTCATTTGCATCTCTCGAATGACCAGTGATGTTGAACATTTCTTCATATGCTTCTTGGCTGCTTTGACTTCTGCCTCTGAGAAGTGTCTGTTCATTTCACATGCCCAATTTTTTTTTTTTTTTTTTTTGAGACAGGTCTCACTTTGTAGTTCAGGCTGGCTCTGAGCTCACTATGTAGTCCAGGCAAGCCTCAAACTCAGCAATCCTCCTGTCTCTGACTCCCGAGTGCTGGGATTACAGGTGTGAGCCACCACACCCGGTGAGATGTCCATTTTTGAATTGGGTCTTTAAACTTGGGGAGGCTGATCTGTTCAAGTTCTTTATATATTGTAGGTAATAGGCCTTTGTCTGATAAACAGCTAGTAAAGATTTTTTCCCATGTTGTTGGTTGTCTTTTAGCAGTGCCAATGACTTCTTTTGCTGTGCAGAAGCTTTTCAGTAGGATGAGATCCCATTTGTTGATTCTTTCTGCTAGTTCTTGTGCTATGGAGGTTTTATTCATAAAGTCTCTGCCTAAGCCAGTGTCTCCAAGAGTTTTGCCTAATCTGTTTTCCAGCAGGCTTATTGTTTCGTTTTAAGGTTTAAGTCTTGTATCCATTGTGAGTTTAGTTTTGTGCATGGTGAAAGAGATAGGTCTAGCTTTAGTTTTTGGCAGGTTAAAGCCCAGTTTTTCCAGCACTATTTGCTAAAGAGGCTATCTTTCATCCGTTGAGAATATTTGGCTTCTTTGTCAAAGATAAGGAGGCTTAGTGTATCTGGGGTTGATTCTGAATCTTCTAATTTATTCCACTGGTCCTCAGGTCTGTTACTTTGCAGTACCATGCAGTTTTTATCACAGTGGCTATATACTAGAGATTTAAATTGGAGGTTGTAATACCCCTGCCATGTCATGGTTGCTTAGAATTGCTTTTGCTATTCTAGGTTTCTTGTGGTTCCAGATGAATTTTTGTATTGTTTTCTCTAGCTCTGTGAAGTATAGCATTGGGATTTCAATTGGAATTGCATTGAATCTGTATAGTAGTTGTGGGAGTAGAGCCATTTTGACGATGTTGGTTCTCCCTACCCAGGAACAAGGGATGTCTTTCCACTTTCTGATCTCCTTTTCTATCTCATTTTCAGAGTCCTATAGTTTTCAGAGTAGAGGTTTTTCACATCCTTTGCTAGGTTGATTCCTAGGTATTTCATGTTTCTCGGTGCTACTGTGAAAGGGATTGACTCCCCAATTTCTCTTTCAGTGAGTCTGTTGTTTGTGTAGACAAAGGCTGTTGATTTTTGAGCATTAACTTTGTATCCAACAACACTACTAAATTTGGTAATTAAGTCTAGCAGTCTTTTGGTTGAGTTTTTAGGATCCTCTAGATAGAGTATCTTATCATCAGCAAATAATGACAGTTTAACTTCTTCCTTTCCTAGCTTTATTCCTTTTATATCTCTGTCCTGCCTGATTGCTATGGCTAATGTTTCCAGCACCACATTGAACAAGAGTGGTGACAACGGGCATCCTTTTCTCGTTCCTGATCTTGGTATAAAAGGTTTCAGTTTTTGCCCATTAAGTATGATGCTGGCTATTGGTTTCTCATAAACAGCTTATATTAAATTGAAATAAAGTCCATTGATTCCAATTCTCTGTAGGGTTTTGATCATAAATGGGTGTTGGATTTTGTCAAATGCTTTTTCTCCGTCTATTGAGATAATCATGGTTTTTGTCCTTGAGTCTGTTAATATAGTGCAGTATATTGATTGATTTACATATGTTGAACCAGCCTTGCATCCCTGGGATAAATCCGACTTGATCAGGGTGTATGATTTTCTTAATAACTCTCTGTATTCTGTTTGCTAGTATTTTATTGAGGATTTTGGCATCAATGTTCATTAGAGAGATTGGCCTGTAGTTTTCTTTTTTGGTGGGATCTTTCCCTGCCTTTGGAATCAAGGTGATGGCTGCTTCAAGGAATGATGTGGGGAGTACTGCTTTCCTTTCATTTTCATTAAAAAGATTGAGAAGTACTGGTATTAACTCTTCTTTAAAAGTTTTTTAGAATTCAGCAGTGAAGTTGTCAGGACCAGGGCTTTTCTTTGTTGGTAGGTTTTTTATTACATTTTCAATTTCCCAGATGGATATCATGTTGTTTAACATTTGTATATCCTCTTTGTTCAGCTTTGGAAGTTCATATGTGTCTAGGAATCTATTCATTTCTTCTAGATTTTCCATCTTCTTGGAGTACAGATTTTCAAAGTACATGTTTATTATCCTTTGGACTTCTTCTGGATCTGTGCTGATTGCCCCATTTTCATTCCTTATAGCATGGATTTGAGCCTTTTCCTTCCTTTGTTTGATAAGGTTGGCTAAGGGTCTGTCAATCTTATTTATCCTTTCAAAGAATCAACTCTTTGATTTAGTGAGTCTTTGTACTATTCTCTTTGTCTCCACTGCATTAATTTATACTCTGATCCTTATAATTTCCTCTCTAGTATGTGCTTTGGGTTTGTTTTGCTCCTCTTTTTCTAATTGTCTGAGGTTCATTGTTAGATTGTTTATTTCAGTTTGCTCTATTTTCCGAGTGTAGGCATTTACTGCTATGAATTTCCCTTGCAGAACTGCTTTCATTGTGTCCCGTAAATTCCTGTATGTAGTGCTGGGGTTGTCGTTGAGTTGTAGAAACTGTTTAATTTCTTTTGTGGCCCATTGGTTGGTCAACAGAGTGTTGTTCAATTTCCATGTGTTTGTGAGGATCTTGGAATTTCTTTTGCTATTCAGCTCCAATTTCAAGGCAGTATGGTCTGATAGTATGCAGGTGATAACTTCGATTCCTTTGCATTTATTTAAGCCTGTTCTGTGGATTAGAATGTGATCTATTTTGGAGAATGATTCATGAGCAGCTGAGAAGAAGGTATATTCTTGCTTTGTAGGGTGAACAATTCTGTAGACATCTAATAAGTCCATTTGCTCAAAAGTTGGGTTAGCTCAAATATTTCCTTATTGATTCTTTGTCCAGTTGATCTGTCCATTTGTGACAGTGGAGTATTAAAGTCCCCTACTACTATTGTATTTGTGGTTAACTGGCTTTTCATGTCCAGTAATGTTTGTTTTATATAGTTGGGTGCATTAGAGTTTGGTGCATAGCTATTTGTGGTTATTATATCTTTCTCTTGGACAGTTCCCTGTACAGGAATATAGTGACCTTCTTTATCTCTCTTAATCAGTTTGGGTTTGAAATCTATTTTATCTGCAAACAAGATAGCCACTCCTGCTTTTTTGCAGTTTCCCATGGCATGGAGGATTGTTTTCCAACCTTTTATTTTCAGTCTATGGGTTTCCTTCTGAATTAGGTGTGTTTCCTATAGGCAGCAGATTGTAGGATCTTGCTTCTTGATCCAGTCTCCTAGTCTGTGTCTTTTAATTTGCCTATTGAGTCCATAGACATAATGATTATGACTGATATGGACATATTCAGAGCTGCCATGTTTCCCTGTTACTGGTTCTTTTCTTCCTTGCTTTTCCCCTTTTCTATTTAGTTTCTTGTTTGCCGCAATGAATTCACTCTCCTGGGTCTCATGGGTATGGAATTTTCTGTGTTATTTTCCAAGGTATTCTTTAGAATGTTTTGGAATGCAGGTTTCATATTTATGATGTTTCTCAGGTGTTTTTTTTTTTATCATGGAAGTATCTTATTTCCCCGTCCATTCTGAAAGATAGTTTTGCAGGATACAGCAGTCTAGGTTGGAGGTTGTTTTCCTGCAGTGCTTGAAATACTTCCCTCCATGCTCTACTTGCATTGAGTGTTTGTGTTGAAAAGCCTTCTGGGATCCTAATGGGCTTCCCTTTGTAGGTGATTTTCTTCCTTTCTCTCACTGCTTTCAGTATTTCATTCTTTTGTTGTGCATCTGGAACCTTGATAATTGTATGTCTAGGTGTAGATATTTTTATGTCACAGTGTTTTGGAGTCTGATAGGCCTCATTTATCTGTATGTCTATTTCTGTTCCTGTGAAGTTTTCTGTTGTTATCTCTGACAATAGCTTTTTTATGTCTTTTACACTGTGTCCTGCTTCCTCTGTGACTCCAATCAGTCTTATATTATTTTTCTTTGAGTCATCTAGAAGCTATTGAATTGATTTCTCTTGGTCCCTTGCTCTTTTCCATAGATTATATTTTTCCTGCTCATTGGCTGCTATGCTGTCCTCTAGGTCTGAGATTCGGTTCTCTGCTTCATTCATACTACTTTGTAAGCTTTTGTTCTCCTTCATCATTCCCTGGAGCTCTGCTTGAAGCTGTTTAAAAGGTTCCATTGCTTCTGCTATCTTGGATTCTATCATCTCGTTGATCTCTTCTTTAATGATGTCTTTCATTGTGAACAGTGTCCCTGTTTTGATCTCAGAGATGAGGTCTGATTTTCATTTTACTAGATCCGCTTTAGTTATCATCTCCAAGAGTCCTGCTGTTTGAGTTTCAGTTTGCCCTATTTCCCTTTTCTCTGAATTTCCCTGTGGTGGTGATCTTTGTGTATGGTTTTTTGTATATTTTCTCATTTCTACTCTTCCATTGTTACTAATGCTATTCTTTGCCTGATGACAAGGCAATGTTTGTTGCAGATCTCTGTCTATTATCTGGGGCCCTTTGGATATGGCACCTTTCTGAGGTGTCCTCCTTGAATCTGAAATGACCCTTCAGGGTTCTCAGTTCTAACATATCATGGGAGAAATTTGAGCAGAATAATCACATCATCCTTGTTACCATAACACAGTCAGTGCCAACCCATATCAGCATAACACACACTATATTAAATGAAAAGTTTTGTTAACTTCAATTCTGAAGACTTAGAGCTCATGAGTTACCTCTATGTCCATAGGCCCATATTTAGAATTAATCAGCAATGTGTATACAACATGTAGATTGTAAATGGACCCCCAGAGCCTTTTGGGGATAAAAGGTTACTGGGGGATCAGGGAGGTAGGGAGACAGGAGGAGAGTGAAATAGGGTTAGCAGATTTACGAAGGATCACCTAGACTCGAGTAGCTCCCATATGCCAGCGGGTAATAGAGGATAAAAGGACGTATATAAAACAGTACCAACTATATGCTGTAAGACCAATGGAGACTTTGCACACCTTCTTGTAATAGTACAAGCAAAGAAATAGGGCAGCCTAAGAGTCTTTTACTTCTGCGTATTGCTTCTGACAGGAAGATAGGAGAGGGTGTGAGGCCAAGAGGTGAATAGAGGGATCTAGGAGTAGATGGCAAAATAGAAGCTACATCACCCCCCCTTTTTTTTTTTTTTTTTTAATCTTGCCTGTTCTCTTGGTGCCGCTCTGGTGTGGAGGGAT
>PVIC010007660.1:0-50309 GCA_004025085.1 Thryonomys swinderianus | reverse complement strand
TGTGGAATGAATGGAATCTCAATGTTATTTTCATCTGCATAAGTGATCAGTGATGATAAGCATTTTTTCGTATGTTTCTTTGCTACTTTTTCTTCTCTGCCTAAAAAATATCTATTCGTTTTAGATGCCCATTTTTGAATAGGGATTTTAAATTTGAAGGGTATGACTTTTAAGTTCTTTATATATTCTAGATAGTAGCTCTTGGTCTGAGGAGTGGCTGGTAAAATATTTTGCCCACATTGTAGCCTGTCTTTTTGCTCTTTTGGTTGTTTCTCAGATTTCACAGAAGCTTTTCTCATGAGATGAGATCCCAGTTGCTGATTCTTTCTGCTAGTTTTTGTGCTGCTGAAGTTTTGTTCATGAAGTCTTTCCCTGTGCCAATGTCTCCAACAGTTATAACCTATCTTCCATAAGGTTTATTGTTTCTGTTTTAATATTTATATCTTTAATCCATTTTGATTTAAGTTTAGTGCATGATGAAAGATATAGGTCTATTTTTTTTTTTTTGGAGACATGGTCTCGCTTTGTAGTTCAGGCTGGCCCTGAGCCCTCTATGGTGCCCAGGCAAGCTGCTGCGAATTCAGCAATCCTCCTGTCTCTGCCTCCCGAGTGCTGGGATTACAGGCGTGAGCCACCACGTCCGGCATTGTGGTATGCGGTGTTGATTGTTGGTGGGCGTGTCTCCACACCCAGCATTATATGTGGTTACCGGGGATCGAACTCAGGACCTTGCGCTTGCGAGGCAGGCACTGGAACCACTGAGCTAACCCTCCGGCCCTATAGGTCTATTTTTAATCTTTGGTTGGCTGAGACTCAACTTTTCCAGCACAACTTATGAAAGAGGTGATCTTTCCTCCACTGAGGGTGTTGTTTCTGCATCTTCTAGTCTGTTTCGTTGATTCTCCAGTCTGTTTCTTTTCCAGTACCATGCTGTTTTTATCACAGTGGCCTTGTAGTATAGTTTAAATTGGGGATTGTGATACCCCTTCCCATATCTTTGTTGCCTATTGCTTTTGTTATTCTTTTCTGATTCCAGATGAATTTTGGGATTGTTTTCTCTAGTTCTGTGAAATATGCTGATGGGATTTCTATCAGGATTGCCTTGAATCAATATAGCAGTTTTGGGAATATGGCCATTTTGGAAATATTGTTTCTTCCTACTCAGGATGTCTCTCCATTTTCTGTTTATCATTTTGACCCTTTTTCAAGGTGCTGTAGTTTTCAGAGTCGAGGTCTTTTACCTCTTTTGATGGATTAATTCCTAAATATTTCATTTTTTTTGGAGGCTGTTATGAAAATTCAATTTCTCTTTCAGTGAGTCTGTTTTTCATGTATAAGAAGGCTGTTGATTTTTGAGTATTGACCTTGTATCCAGCTACTCCACTGAATCTGGCAATTAAGTATAGCAATCTTTTGGCTGAGTTTTTAAGATCTTCTATAGAGCATCATGTCATCAGCAAATGACAGTTTAACTTCTTCCATTCCTATCTTTATTCTTTTTATTTCTTTCTCTTGTCTAATTGCTGTGGTCAATGTTTCCAGAATTATAATGAACAGAAGTGGTGATAGTGGCATCTTTGTTTTGTTCCTGATTTTAGCATGAAAGGTTTGAGTTTTTGAACACTGCATATGGTGCCAGCTGCTGTTTTTTCATAGCTTTAATCAGATTGAGATAGAACTTCTATTCCATTTTTCTGTATGGTTGTAATCATGAATGGGTGTTGCATTTTGTTGAATGCTTTTTCTGCATCTATTGAAATGATCATATGGTTTTTGTCCTTGAGTTTGTTAATACAGTGCATTACATTTATTTGTTATTTATTTAAAAAAATTTATCTTTATTGGTACATTGTATATACACATCATGATCACACTCAATATTGGGAGTTTTCCTTTATTGATTTATATATATTGAACTTTCCTTGCATCCCTGAGATGAATCCAACTTTGTCCAAGTGTATGATATTGATAATCCTTTGTATTCTGTTTTCCAGTATCTTATTAAAGATTTTTGCATCTATGTTCATTAGGGAGGTTGTTGTATCATTCTCTTTTTGTTGGATCTTTCTCTGCTTTTAAAATCAAGGTAATGGTTACTTCCAGAAATAAATTTGGTAGTATTGCTTCCCTTTCAATTTCAATAGAGTTTGAGAAGCAGTGACATGATCTTTTCCCTAAATTTCCTGTAGAATTCAGCAATGAAGCCATTAGTACCAGGACTTTTCTTTTTTGGTAGATTTTTAATTACATTTTAAATTTCCCTGATTGATATTTGAGTGTTTAGCATTTTTGTATCTTCTCTGTTCAACTTTGGTAGCTCATATATATTTAGGAATTTGTCCATTTCTTGTGTATTTTCCATCTTATTGGAGTATAGCTTCTCTAAGTAGGTATTGATTATCTTTTGGTCTGCTGGATTTGTTATTTTACCCTTTTGTTCCTAATTGCATGGATTTGAGTGTTTTCCTTCCATTTTTTGGTTAAAATTCACTATGAGCTTGTCAGTTTTGTGTATTCTTTCAAAGAGCAATGTCTTCAATTTGTTAAAAATTTTTTTTTTTCTTTTTGAGACAGGGTCTCGCGTTGTAGTTCAGGCTGGCCCTGAGCTCACTATGGTGCCCAGGCAGGCCACCGTGAACTCAGCAATCCTCCTGTCTCTGCCTCCCGAGTGCTGGGATTACAGGCATGAGCCACCATGTCCGGCATTGTGGTATGTGGTGTTGATTGTTGGTGGGCGTGTCTCCATGCCCAGCATTATATGTGGTTGCTGGGGATCAAATTCAGGTCCTTGCACTTGCGAGGCAGGCGCCAGAACCACTGAGCTAACCCTCTGGCCCAATTTGTTAATTTTTTATATCATTCTCCTAGTCTCAATTGCATTAGTTTCTGCTCCAATCCTTATAATTTCCCTCCTTGTATGAGCTTTGAGTTAGTCTTGTTCTTCATCTAGGAGCTTGAGGTTCAGCATTAAGTTGTTTATATAAGCTCTCTGTTTTCCTCATGTAGGTGTTCATTGCTATAAATTTTCCTCATAGTACTGCTTTCATTGTGTCTCATAGATTCTTGGATGCTGTACTGGCATTGTTGTTTAATTGTAGAAACTCTCTAATTCCTTCTGTGACCCATTAGTTGTTCAGGAGAGTGTTGTTCAATTTCCATGTGTTTGTGAGATTCTTTGAATTTCTTTTGCCATTGATCTTCATTTTCAAGACACTATGGTCTGTAGGCATACAAGAGATAACTTCAATTCCTTTGTATTTACTTAAACACGTTCTATAAATTAGAATGTGGTCTGTTTAGTAGAATAATCTGTGTGCAGTTGAGAAGACTATGTATTCTAATTTTGTAGGGTAAATATTAAGTTCATCTGTTTAAAGTTTGGTAAAGTTCTAGTATTTCATTGTTTACTTTTTATCTAGTTTATCTGTCTACTTGTGACAGTGGGGCCATGAGGTTCCCAACCACTATTATAATAGAGATTATTTGGCTTTTCATGTCCACTTATATTTGTTCTATATAATTGGATGCACTAACATGTGGTGCATATATAGTTATGAATGTTATCTCTTTGTCTTGTTTCCTTTACAATGATGCAGTGACCTTCTTTGTCCCTTTTAATTAGTTTTGGTTGGAAATCTACTTTGCTGCGAATTAGATAGCCACTGCTGGCTTCTTTTCTGTTCTTTTCATTTTTCATTTTTTTTTCTTTTTCTGGTTTTCATCAATAGAGTTTCAGTCTATGGATTTCTTTCTTTCTTTCTTTCTTTTTTGTACTTCAGGCTGGCCCTGAGCTCACTATGTAGTTCAGGCAAGCCTCAAACTCAACAATCCTCCTGTCTCTGCCTCCCGAGTGCTGGATTACAGGCGTGGGCCACCACACCCGGCACTGTGCTATGTGGTATTGATTGCTGGTGGGCATGAGTCAACATGCTCAGCATTGTATGTGGCTATGGGGGATTGAACTCAGAACCATCTGCTTGTGAGGCAGGCGCCGGAACCACTGAGCTAAATCTCCAGCCCTATGGATTTCTTTTTAAACCAAATGTTTTTCTTAAATACAGCATATTATTGGATCTTATTTTTTTAATTGAATTCTTTATTGGTACAATTTATATACATCTCACAATCACACATAACATTGGGGAATTTGTACCGATATATGACACAAGTTAATTCTCACTTTTACCTGTATCCCTACACACCCTACCTCCCCACCCCCCATATACACACTCTTTTATTTTCTTTCTGAATCATATTTATTCCTTCCCCTCATTACATTTCCACATCAAACTTCTCTTGGAAATTTCCCATTCTACAAAAACTGTCACACTTTCTAGAGCTCATTTGCATCTATAGGTGCTTATATCAAAGAGAAGATCCGGTATTTGCCTATCTGTGATCTATTTATTTCACTTATTAGTGTGTCCTCCAGGTGTATTCATTTGCACATAAATGAATCAATCCTGTCATTCTTTATGGCAGAATAATACTCTGTTTTGTAAAAAAAAAACCCCACATCTTCATTATCCACTCTCCAGTTGATGGGCATTTGGATTGTTTCCAAGATTGAGCTATCATGAACTGAGTTCTATGAACAAGGGTGTAAACCTATCTTTCCAATGTGATTTTTAAAAGTCTTTTGGGTATATTCCTAGCAGGGGGATAGCAGGGTCAAATGGGACCCCTAGTCCTAGTTTTCTGAGAAATCTCCACACAGATCTCCACAATGGTTGCACAAGTCTGTAATCCCACCAACAGTGGGGAAGGGTTCCTTTCTCCCCATAGCCTCGCCAGCATTTATTGTTGGTTGTTTTTGTAATAGTGGCCATTCTTTGTGGAGTGAGATGAAATCTCAGTGTTGTTTTCATTTGCATCTCTCGAATGACCAGTGATGTTGAACATTTCTTCATATGCTTCTTGGCTGCTTTGACTTCTGCCTCTGAGAAGTGACTGTTCATTTCAGATGCCCATTTTTGAATTGGGTCTTTAAACTTGGGTAGGCTGATCTGTTTAAGTTCTTCATATATTGTAGACAATAGCCCTTTGTCTGATAAACAGCCAGTAAAGATTTTTTCCCAAGTTGTTGGTTGTCAAAATCCAACACCCATTTATGATCAAAACCCTACAGAGAATCGAAGTAGATGGATTTTATCACAATTTAATACAAGCTATTTATGAGAAACCAACAGCCAGCATCATACTCAATGGGCAACAACTGAAACCTTTTTACACTAAGGTCAGGAATGAGACAAGGATGCCCATTGTCACCACTTTTGTTCAATATAGTGCTAGAAACATTAGCCATAGCAATCAGGCAGGACAAAGATATAAAAGGGATAAAGATAGGAAAGGAAGAAGTTAAACTGTCATTATTTGCCAATGATATGATACTCTATCTAGAGGATCCTAAAAACTGAACCAAAAGACTGCTAGGCTTAATTACCAAATTTAGTAGTGTTGCTGGATACAAGGCTAATGCTAAAAAATCAACAGCCTTTGTCTACACAGACAACAGACTCACTGAAAGAGAAATTGGGTAGTCAATCCCTTTCACAATGGCACGCAGAAAAATGAAATATCTAGGAATCAGCCTAACAAAAGAAGTGAAAGACCTCTATTCTGAAAACTATAGGACTCTGAAAAATGAGATAGAAAAGGAGATCAGAAAGTGGAAAGACATCTCTTGTTCCTGGGGAGGGAGAACCAACATCGTCAAAATGGCTATACTCCCACAACTACTATACAGATTCAATGCAATTCCAATTGAAATTCCAACACTATACTTCACAGAGCTAGAGAAAATAACACAAAAATTCATCTGGCAACACAAGAAACCTAGAATAGCAAAAGCAATTCTAAGCAACCACGACATGGCAAGGAGTATTACAATCCCCAACTTAAAACTCTACTATAAAGCCACTGTGATAAAAACTGCATGGTACTGGCAAAGTAACAGATCCAAGGACAGTAGAATAGATTAGAAGATCCAGAAACAATCCTAGATACACTAAGCCACCTTATCTTTGACAAAGGAGCCAAACATCCCCAATGGAGGAAAGACAGCCTCTTTAACAAATGTTGCTGGAAAAACTGGGCTTTAACCTGCCAAAAACTAAAGCTAGACCTCTCTCTTTCACCATGCACAAAACTAAACTCACAATGGATACGAGAGTTAAACACTAAAACAGAAAAAATAATCCTGCTGCAAAACAGGCTAGGTAAAACTCTTGGAGACATTGGCTTAGGCAGAGATTTTATGAATAAAACTTCTATAGCACAAGAACTAGCAGAAAGAATCAACAAATGGGATCTCATCCTACTGAAAAGCTTCTGCACAGCAAAAGAAGTCACTGGCACTGCTAAAAGACAACCCACAACTTGGATCTCATTTCTTAATCCCTTCTGCCAGCTCTCTTCTTTTAATTGGTGCATTAATGGATATGACTGATCTATACTGATTTGTCTCATTTTCCTTTTGTTTGATCTTTTATTCTTTGTTTTTACTTTTTCTTTTTGGGGTCTTACCAGTGGTTTTAATATTAGGGCACATGGATTTGTGAGAGTCATTATCTTTATCTAGGATATTGATTAGAATATTTTTGAGTGCTAGTTTCATATTAATGAAGATTGTGAAGTGTTCTTTGTTGTGGAAGTATCTTGTTTCCCCATCATTTCTGAAACATAGTTTTAAAGGATACATCCATCTAGGCTGGGGCCATTTTCTTTTAGGGCTTTAAATACTTCAGGCTCTCCTTGACTTGAATGTTTGTGTTGAAAAGTCTGCTGTGATTCTGATAGACTTTCCTTTGTATGTGACTTATTTCTTTCCTCTCACTACTTTTTATACTTCATTCTTGTTTTGAGTTTTTGGAATCTTGATTATTATATGCTAAGGTGTGAGTTTTTTTTTAATTATAGCTAATTGGAATCATATATGTCTCCCTTATTTGTATGTCAAATTTTTTTTGGCTTCTTGTTAAATTTTCTACCATTACGCCCATGAATAGTCCTTTTTTGTCTTTTACACTATATCCTGTATAAATATATTGATTCCAATCAATCCTATGTTACTCTTGAAGATACTGGATTGATTTCTCATGGTCTTCCTATTTTCAGGAAATCTTTCCTTTCCTCATCACTGATTGCTATCCTCTCTTATACATCTGATATTTTGTCTTCATGTTCATTCATTCTACTCTGTAAACATTTTTTGTGACAGGGTCTCATTTTGTAGTTCAGGCTGGCCCTGAGCTCACTATGTAGCCCAGGCAAGCCTGGAACTCACAGCATCCTCCTGCCTCTGCCTTACAAATGTTAGCATTACAGGAGTGAGCCACCATGCCTGGCTACTGTGTAAATTTTTGATGGAGTTTTTAACTCCATGGAAATCTGTTTAAAGCTATTTAATAGATTCCATTACTTTCATAAACTGAGGTTACATCATGTTCTTTATCTCTTCTCTAGAGTTATTAATCATATCTTTCATTATGCATACTATCTCTGTTGTTATCTGAGAAATTATTTCTTACTTAATTTTTACTAGATCCTCTTTTGTGGCCTGCTCAAGAATTCCAGGTGGTTAAGTTTCAGGTTGATCCATTTTATTTCCCTCTGGTGATCTGGAAATCTGAGTTTGAGGCTTGTTTAAATTTTTTCTCATTTTTTTTTGTTGTCATTGTTGCTGATATTTTCATTTTAATTCCTGTGTTGCTGCATGGACAATGGTTATCGAAAATATCTTCTTGCTAATCTTTAGAAGGCTTAAGAAATGGCTAGTTTGTAGGTAATCCTCCTGACTCTGTAACGGCCTTTAAGCAAATTCAGTTCTGGTACACTGTGAAAAGTACTTTAAAAGAACAATTACATCACCCTGGCTAAAGTAATACAATAAGGATGAGCAACAGGATGAAACTCAGCTCAGAAAATGACAAATTGTGGCCGCCAGAATTCTGACACCTTTAACCTCACAAGCTAGATCTGTGATCACAAGCCAACATTTAGAACTCACCAAAAATATGCTTACAGTATACGAGCCCTTCCATATGGCAGCATCATCCTTGGGAATAAGCCTTAGAGGGAGGAGGGGGAGTAGAGAGATAAAAGGAAATGGAGACATTAGAAGTAGGGTTAGAGGTCAGAGAAAAGGAGAAGAAACATGTAAGGAACAAAAATAAAACAGAACCAACTAATAGCAGCAGGACAACTAGAAGCTGTATTCACCCTCCTATAATAGAACGAAAGGAAGGGAGAGGAGGGAGGGACAAAAAGACCAGGAGTAGAACCAACTAACAGCAAAAGGGAAACTAGAAACGGTGTTCCCCTCCTACTCAACTAGAAATCAGTGCAGGACAAAAGATGGGTGCTTCCCCTTGAAGCAATAGTGGGCCCCGAGGGGACCTTGGGTGGCACAGCTCCCTGCAGTGATGACAGCCAATGGTGGGTCTGGGTCAGGTCACTGCAGTTTCCTGGGTTAGTGTTGTTTCAATCGTGGGTCCAGGTGAGGTCCCTTTACTAAAAAAAAAAAAAAGTTTAGTGATTAAGTCATTCTTCTGAAATTTAGATAACATACAGGAAAAGAATACTAGCTATTTTACATGGTCAAGAGAATTTTTTTTTCTTTTTGAGACAGGGTCTAGCTTTGTAGTTCAAGCTGGCCCTGAACTCATTATGTAGCTCAGGCAAGTCTCAAACTCAGCAATCCTCCTGCCTCTGCCTCCTGAGTGCTGGGATTATAGGCACGAACCATCATGCCCGACAATGGTCAAGAGAATTTAGCAGGAGGAAATATCTGTTTCTTCTTTGTGATAAAGAATCTTTTCTGTCAGTGTCTTTTACTCTGAGCAATTACTTTGTAGATAATAAAGCACACTGTCACAGAGTATTAACTATTATTAGTTTTTTCTTATTTTCTTATGAAATTTTGTTTTATTTTTCCATAAAAATAAAATAAAAACAAATAAGTGGAATGAAATAAAATTAAAACAGAAAAGTGGAAATGGACTTAAAGCAGAATATATGTACCATAGTCCACTTTGACTTAAGGAAACCTAACCGACATTTTAGAACTGAAAACATCCTTTACAGTCTTCTAGAACATTATAGTAAAGACTGTCAAACACATATGTTGACTGCTGTATTTCAGTATGATATGGGTGAGTCTGACTTTCCCAGATGATTGCCTTCTGTAGTCTAAAAGTTAATTTTGATTAATGAAAAGCTTTTCTCTTTACTTGGTAAAAAAGAGGTTCAGGACCAGCAAAAACGTGTAGCTCTTTATATAAATGCAAATGTATTTCTGTCTGGTTATCTATCAGCCATTTATATTTGGTTTGATAGATAATGAACCCACTGGAGTCACACTCATATCTCTCCAAAGGTAGTTCTGTTTCTCCTCCTGGGGAGCTTGGCCCTTCCAGTTGAAGTTTTGATCAGGGAAGCCCCTTGGGGAAAGGACCGTGTGTGTCTAACACCAGCTCTGTCAGGAACTTGTGCTTGGTGTTCTTGGATCCTAGATGTACCAGACTGTTCTGGGTCTGTTCTGTCTTTTTAAAAAATATTTTGCTTTTTGCTTTAATATTTTTATTCTTTCTTTTGTAGCCTAAGTGTATCTCAAACACAATCAACAGCTATCTTAATCTTAACCAAATTATTCTATCCCTTTCTTTGATATAAAGCACACATTTTATGTTCTTTAATCAACTTATCATTCTTTTAGGTCAGTGCATTTTGCATAAAGTTCCATTTACTTGACATTTTAGAATATACATTTATATCTGTTGTATTAATTTCCATTTTGGAAATTCAATAAATTACACACAAACATTAACTGAAAAGATATGGCCTCACCCCCAGGTGTTATAGATCTGGGAAATAAGTTTTAACAAAGGGGTATGTTATCAAATTAAAATTTCCCTGCGTTAGTGAAGGAATTAATAATATAGTGATAAGAGTTAATTGTGTGGCACACATACTCAGTGTCTCTGGGATGCTAGGAAGCAGAGCTAAACCAGGGTTTGCATAATACCTGCAGGTCCCCTAGCTGAATTATTCCTATGCAAGGGCCTTGAAGAATGGATAGGACCATGGGGCTGGCGATTTAGCTCAGTGGTTCCGGTGCCTACCTTGCAAGCACAAGGTTCCTGGTTCAGGTAACCACATACAATGATAAAATAATGGGCGTGGTGACTCATGCCCACAAGCAATCAGTACCATATCCCACAATGCTGGGCGTGGTGGCTCACGCCTGTAATCCCAGCACTCGGGAGGCAGAGGCAGGAGGACTGCTTAGTTCAAGGCTTGCCTGGGCTACATAGTTAGCTTAGGGTCAGCCTGAACTAAAGCAAGACCCTTTCTCAAAAAAAAAGGATAGAACCCAGTTCTAGCCAAATCCCAGTCAGTGTAATTGTGTTAGTAACATTTTCTAAAACATTGTCCCTGATCTGAAGTACTATTGAGAGTAGGAATTGATACATTTGGATGCAATGAGGCTTTGTCACTGAATATGGGTAGATTGTCTTCTCATCTCCAGATTCAATCAGGCAGGAATTCAGAGTACACTTGAATTACATCTTAAGTAGATATAATGAATACACCAATTATATTCTTTTTTGTAAACTAAATTAATACAGAGTTAGTATTTTTATTAAAGTGCTTTTTTGATAAAGGGAGTTCAGTCAACTAAAACTTTCTTTTACAGAGAGGTCTACTTTGCATAAAGCAGCTACATCCTAAGAAAAGTAAAGAGGATGGGAATGAAAGCGCTAGCCACAGTTTGGGAGAGAAATCCAGGGAGTGAAACTAAGGATATGTGAAGAACAGTCAATATCCAGCAACAGCAGCAAAACAGTTTCAATTTTCTGGATTATTAATTCAAATTCACATGCACATGCCAGTTAAAATTAAAGGCCTCTTTTTACTGCACTAGTTTAAATTAAAGATTATATTCTGCTCCACAAGTCTGAATTAAATAGCTTATTTTGCACACCAAGCTCTCATTTTAAAGCTAATAAAGAAAAGACATAGCATGTACGTGCAAGCTCGAGACAGGAAGGGTCTAAATTACTACACCTGTTTCACTTGGGAGCTACTTTATTAGTGTTACAAAACTTGGCTTTCAATTTGGCACTCAGAAGCACATTTAGAACAAGCATTTCTTTGTTTTGACAGAGAAGCAGTGGTAAATGAATGACGTTTGAGCTAGGTGTGAAATGTGAAGGTACAGAATTAACTGGTAAGGTAATTACTGTTCTAATTCTGCATAAACAAGCGTTTTGAAAATCATTAATAGTTCAGGGAAATAATGTTAGTGATTAAATAAGGTGGCTTGCATCACTGAGCACAACTAAGCTCCTTTAATTACATTTGAAAGCAAGGGAAAGCAGCTAATTAAAATTAGCACAAGGTTCCTGAATGACCAGCACTGTATTGTTGCTCTAACCTGTATAATTGTGTGTTTATTAATATGTCTTCATTTTCCCTCTTGAGCATTTAACAAAATTATTTAAAATAACTAATAACCTTTAAGGAGTAAATGTGACCGAATCCAGTTATCAAAATGAATACCCCAGGCCTTGCTCAGTCCTGTCATCAATTCCTATCCCAGTGCCCATTAACACTGGTGGGAGCCCCATGATCGAAACCCAGAGCAGCAGCACCTTCTGCTTTGTCCCTGTGTAGAGTGGGCATCTGAGCCTATGTTTGCATGTTGTTTCTTTTATAGAATCCTGGCTTGACTCTTCATTGTCTCAGTAAGGGAACAATAAATTAAATTTATTGGATTCAATTAATTTGGATTCAAGTGTCTCACTGGTTGACTATTTCCATTTCATTCATTCATTCATTCATTCATGTATGCATTTGATTTATTTGTTCATAATTGTGATTCTTTTACTAAATATTTATCAAGCTCTTAGCACTGTTCCTGGGGCTATAGTGAAGCAAAAGACATGCTCCTGGACAGGACTAGTTATGTAATTTGTGGGTCCTGATGCAAGATAAAAATGCAAGGTTTTGTGTGTAACAAATATTAGGGACATCATCAAGGCAATAGTAGGGCATTCAGCCAAGCATGGGGCTATCAGAGTGGGGGGCTCTGGGCAAGTTCACATACTTTGTACCCATGAAGCTCAACTCAATAAGCCTATCAAGCCATAAGGACAATACATGTACAAACAATGGCAAGACAATATGCTTCCTGTACACAGTGGTGGGAGTAGAGGCAGAAGTAATCACTCCATCTCCAAGAAGGGTTCTCACTAGTGCTGGGTCATACTGATGAGGATGAGTAATCCCACCTGCAAGGTCAATTAATATTCAGACCTCACACCATGAAGAGGATAAATTGAATTTGTCTAGATCTAGGAATTTAATAAAAGAATTACAAATGTGGTTAGCTATTGAATCAATGGAATATAACATTATCTAGCATGCAATCACTAGCAGTTTTTGAGTGCTTGTTATATACCAAGGTTTCTCTAAATATTTTATGAGAATGATTTCACTCAATGATCTGGTAACTCTGTGAGGGAGCACACTCAGCACTCACATTTTCCACATGAGCATGTTGGGGAAGACAATTTAAGTGATTTGCCCAAGAAACTAGAGGGCAGAGCTGGTATTTGAACCCAGGGGTCTGACTTGAGAGCCTGTGTTCTTAATCACTATGCTAAACGGTGATGAGGAGCAGGGATGATGTGTCTGGCTTGGCTGCCTTGGTCTGCATTTAAATTTGTGCGTGTGCATATAGACTTGGATCATTTGAAGGTCTGAAATGGTTGCTGTATGCCAATCAAATAATTTTGGACATACATGATGCAGGAGGAAAGTGTCAATTATTTTTCCAAATTTCCCAATTTAGGAAAAATAACTGTTGTACTAGTGTTTGAATTGGAACTTATATATCAAAGAAGAAATTTTCTATCTGTGTCTTTGTCATAAGCCTCTCTGGGAAGTGGCCCAGTGGACACAGTAATACTCTCTGGCCCAACAACTCTCTTGTGGAAACTATGCTCCTCATGAATCTTCTCCTCTTACAAAAATTCTGACCCCCCAGCCCTGGGTCATCTAAGAGGAAAGCTATAGCGAGTCCAAGAGGTTCTTTGGGGTCTTTTGAGAATTTTGCGTACACATACAATTTACAGTGGAGTAGTGATGTAATGAGAAGAGCTCTCTAACCTTGAGAAATATCTTTCTGAAGAGGAATGGTTATAAGACTTCATGTACTGAAGGGGGCTTGGACTAGAAACATAAACTTGGCTTTTTGCCCTTGAGAACATTTATCCAGATAACTGCTCTACAAGAGATTTTTAAAAGAAAATCATTACCTCACTTTTCTAATGTATAAAGAAAAATGTTTCTGCATTTCTATTCATTTCTTTTTATTCCTTTCTCCCTCCTTCCTTCCTTTCCTTCCTTTTTTCCTGCCACCTTTCTTCACTTTCACATTCTTTTAAATTATGTTTGATGTGGGATATGAGCCACATAATACAAATGGTTGGTAGATTTTATTTTCATTCTTTTTTTAACCACTCACACTGTGTTTTATTTTTTCAGCTTCATCTGACCCTGGGTTAGATATATTGACTCAGATGACCAGACTATTGAACAGTTTTTGTTACTATGGCCTGTAATAATATGAGCAGTAATTCAATGGGACGAAGCAAAGAAATTGAAGATAACTGAAGCATTCGGATACATCTCTTACCGATACTTAATTTTGTTGTCTATGGATTTTATTTTGTTGTGGTAATTAAAACCTAATTCTAATGCTACTGTGTGGGAAACAAGGGAAGGGTACATAGCTAGAACCTTTGCATTAGTTTCTAGTCTCCTGTGAGTCTACGGCACACAGTGAAATAATAATTAGTCAGAAACAAGGCTTTGAGAAGCTGAGCTTGGGCCTGATCCTTGCTACTCTAGGGAGCAAAGGACTCCAGGCCCTTGCCTGCCTTATCCTTTATTCAGCTCCCCTAGAGTAACAAAATGTAACAAAGACTCAGAGGGCAGGGCAGACACAGGCAATGGCTGCCCTGACGCACATGTGGGACCACCAGAGTCCTTGTTGTTACCAGAGGTGAAGGTGAGTTGAGTCCAAAGTCCCAGGCAGGCAGGAAGGCCTGGTCAGTTTCGACCTTCCAGTTATTTCTCGCAAACAGGATTGTTCCCAACCCTACAGCTATCTCATTTTATATTGGAGGTTTTGTAGACTAGTGGTACTAAAAAACTCTGGAATTATTCCATGTCTGTCTTTCTAATTTCCTGAATTGTACAAACCCATTAGAGCAAGAAAAAGTTTTTCATCTAGCTTACTTAGAGGTTGTTATCTATTTATTCAACTGAAAACTATGCCAACCTTTCTAGCATCACTAAAAATAAAGACTAAAGAAGAGAAAGGAAAGAGTAAGAGAAAGAAGGAAAGAAAGTTAAATTATCAAAGTCATAAAATTTTTAATGGAAGAGGAATTGAAAATATAGATGCTTTTAAATTACACAAAACACTTAAAATGTCCATTGGTAATTGCAGTAGGTCCTGATGTTTTTAATGCTATCTTGTTTTTAAAGTTTCTTCTTAGGTTCTTAACTCCATTTCTCTTTTTAATTTTGCTGGTGTTTTAGGCTGGAATTCTCCAATAGTCCATTTGAGCACTGAGTTTGCCTGTCATTTCCATCACTTCCATGACCCACTGAGTGTTTCTGTGCAGTTCTTTTCTTTTAACTGTAAGATGCTATTTGTTTGTTTTCATCAGTATTTGTTTGTGATACATAATCAACCCATTAATTGTGGGGAGTTGATACCTATACATATTTGCAGTTCTTTTGAAGATACAGTTTCAAAGATATTCAGTATCTTTCCAATGCCGAATTCAAAGTTTCCCTTCATTCTTCCTCTCTGACCTCTCAGCCATTTGACACTGTAGAAAATTCTCTTTTCTTGAAAAATCCTTACACAGCTTGCACACTGCTCCTGTGCCCTTCTCTGCTTCCTAAATCTCTAACTTATTCTCCTCTCTCACATTCATGAACTATTTTATCATTTCCAACTGCCTGAATACCAAACCATATGCCAAAGTTGAGCTCAGCATATCTTTCTTTGCACTTTACAAGTACACCTCAACCAGACTGGTAGACTCAAGTGCACTTTTTAGAAGGATTGCTTTGCTTTTGTATCACCTACAGCTTAACATCACTTGTGTGGTCATGAAGTTCTTCACAGAGTGCTTGCTATATAAGCAATGCACTTGTGACCAGTCCCCCCTCCCTGGCATCTTGCACAGTATTTGAAATGGAGAAAGTGCTCTAAAAAGTTTGTTGCATGGATAATTAAATGAATTAGTAAGTGAACAGCTTCTGTATTTCCACCTTGTTATTTCTCCTACATCCTGGTCTGAGGTCTTCAGCTGCTTACAGAATAACTGAGTATGTGCAACAGAAAAAACAATTATCACTTCCCATCAGATATTTAGTTAGCACTGAAGTGGTCAGTGAACTTACTGTTTCTCTAGCTGTGGAGATATAAGTCATAAAGTCACTCTCGGTCACTTTTAGACCCATTTTTGTGTATCTGGCAATTCACTAAGTGACTTGTATATATTTAGTTCCAATATATACACTAACATATCTATATCTATATCTATATCTATATCTATATCTATATCTATATCTATATCTATCTATCTATCTATCTATCTATCTATCTATCTATCTATCATCTATCTATGCTAGTAGTTTCTTTTTATTGTAATCTTTTTAGTTTTCAGAGACAAGGTCTTGCTGAGTTGCCCAGCATAGCCTCTAATTCCTGAGCTCAAGCATTTCTCCTGAGTTTCCCAAGCAGCTGAGGCGACAGAGGTGCTGTGCTGTGCCAAGCACTATTCCTATCCAGAACTGGGAAAAATGATGCATAGAGAAATTAATTTTCATTAAATTAACATGACTTCTAAGTAGTGGAGCTGGAATTTAAACCCAAGTATGTATATTATATGTCATAGCCAGTACTCTGAATCAATTCTTATTTTCATTTGTATTTATTACTTAGAACTTTTTTTCTTTCTGTTGTCCCTGTTCAATCCATTCCATCATCCCCTTGAGCCTGCACTACCATACATTTCCCTGTTGTCTGGCCGGTTATCATGCTGTTTCTGTTGTCTGATGACCTCGGGAGGGTGAGCAGGGACGCGGAGTCACAACTCCCAGACTCCGTGTTGGTCGAGAAGCTTCCCCACCCCCCTTTTTTTTAATTACAGATGTTACAGGCATTTATATAGGATGGCTTGGAATGTGATTAGAGGGCGGGAGCAGTGCTCATGGAGGGGTGTGATTGGACACAAGGGCAGAAGTAGCATTTAATAATGTATAATTGGTCTGCATCATCTGCGTTGTCTGTGTCACCTGCATCACCTGCATCCCCTGCATCATCTGCACTACCTGTGTCACCTGCATCACTGTGGCTTCTAAAAGGGTCACTGTCTATTCATCTGTCAGGAGGGGGGGAGGGGGGGAGAGAGAGAGAGAGAGAGAGAGAAGAAGTGGAAGCACCTGGAGAAAGGTTTGGCCACATCTCCTCCCTTTTGTTCTTAAAAAAGATCTCAGGGTGACTGTGCCTGTCTCAGGTTGTTCCTGCTAGAGGAATCTTACCCATCACTGGCTAACCAGTCCCATCTAGGTCTCAGTTGGAATATGTGGCTGTGCCTGGCTTTGGCTGTTTCTCTCTGGAGAACTCTTACCCATCACTGACTGACCAGCCTTCGGGCCCAGCCTAAGGGAGGAGGCTGTGAACGACCAATAGGAGCCCAGTACAGATTGGGCTATCGTGGATCAGTCAGACCCAAACCATCAGATGTGATTCAGGAGCTTCTGCTGGTAGTCACCCATTTGGGAACCATGTAGACCCGCTGTACTTGCGTAACCATACTTCTACCTGGCTATCATCTCTCTCCTGGTGGTGTCATATCACTTTGGCTAACATGGTCTTTTTGTGAGTTTGAGTGTACTGCCCATGAGCCTTTCCTGAGATGTTATATATGGCACAAGTCAGGGTATTACAATGACCCTAAGAACATAAGGGGATCCTAAAATTAGACCCTTGACCCACCCACTCAGTTGTGACCAACCTCATTGAAGTCCTGACCAGATAGTGTCCCAAACAACACTGAGTGCCAGAGAGGCGAGGTCGGTGGTGGCATTTATGTTAATAGTCCTGGTGAGGTCCTTTAAATGGACATCATAAGCAGCGTCCCAGGTATGCCACATATAATCGGAAAGGTTGGTGGGGTTGGCGCAGTTTAAGCACTGGTAAAATATAACACACATGCCAGGATAACTGACATGTCATCGGGCACGGGACTTGGTTTCCATGAGTTTAAATCCTTCACTTATAAGTGTACCTGGGTGTGGAGGGTGAGCACTGCCTTTCATCGTGGCTGTCGGCCCAGGGCTTGGGAAGTATTTGCAGCAAGGCAAGTAAGGGTGGAGGCAGTGGTAGTCTGGTTATGGAGGGTGATGGAGACAATGGCTGCTGCAGTAACTGCGGCGACTGTTGAGACAGTCATGGCTATGATAGCGGATGTCCCCAAGTCTCTTTGGTGGCGAACATGTTGGGCCCTGTTCTTGAGTGAAGCACAATGTTAAAGAGGGGATCAGAGTCACGCCAAGAATCAGTGAGATTTTATGGGAATCTATACTGCAGGAGGAAGCCTGCAAAAGTGGAAGAACCAGGGGCAGAAATGATTAAATCGTTTTGGTGAGACTCAGGATATCAGGGTAACCCTTGAATCCTTGGCTAGAGGTTGATCTGTCAGGGCAAACACAAAGGGAGAAGGAAGGCAGGCTTGGAAAAAGATAGCCGAGGACCGGCCGGTGTTGAAAATGTCTTGGATGTCCAGGCGTCGCTGCGGCTTCTAAAAGGGTCACTGTATCTATTCATCTGCCAGGAAAGAGAGAGAGAAGAGAAGTGGGAGCATGTGGAAAAAGGTTTGGCTACATTCCCCCCAAATTTTTTGTTTCTCCAATTTTTACAATGAAGAAACATACAATATACAACTTTCTATTTTCTAGCTCTCCAGTATCTTTGAAATAGAATCTGCTGTAGTATATACCTAGTTGTCACTGCAAAGCCATCTGTGCTCATAGCTGGGGGTATTGGCAATGACTGATCAAGGGTGTGATACCAGATCATGGGTTTGGATCAGATTAGTCTAATGATTGGTGTAGTTAAGTTCTGGGTATATTGATGTTTTACTGAAGAGGGCAGGCCTGGGTGTGGCTCACGTCAACCAACAGCCTTGTAGAAAAGGAAAGAAGTAGGAAGACTCTCTGCTTCCCATCTGCCTTGCCACAAATTGCTTCTCTGCTTCCATGCCCTTTTGTCATGCTGTCCTGCCTTGGACCTGGCCAACAATGGACTGAAACCCCTGCAAACTATGAGGTAAAATAAACCTTTCCTTTTTTAACCTGGGTGTTGGGTATTTTGTTCCAGCAACAAGAAAGCAACTAAGAAAGAATAACATAACAGAGGCCTGAGATACAGACACTTAGAATTTTTGCTGAACATAAATGTTTTCTTTGATTATGATTTGGTCATTTCTTTAAAGTTCTACATATTATACTATATATATTTTAAAATTATTCTATTTTATATGGAATAAGAGGGTAGTTTTCTTGTAATAATGTAGTGCAAATCACTGCTGAGGATGAAATACATCAAGTGCTCCATCAAGCCTTAAAAACACAGAGACTGGGCTGGAGATTTAACTCAGTAGTTCCAGCACCTGTCTAGCAACTGCAAGGTCCTTGCTTTGATCCCTAGTAACCACATACAACAATACCACAACCAGCAATCAGTACCACATACCACAATGCTGGGCATGGTGGCTCATGCCTATAGTCCCAGCACTCAGGAGGCAGAGACAGGAGGATTGGTGAGTTTCAGGCTTGCCTGGGCTACATAGTGAGCTCAGTGTCAGCCTGAGCTACAAAGTGAGATCCTGCCTCAAAAAAAAAAAAAAAAAAAAAAAAAAAAAAAAAAAAAAAAAAAAAAAAAAAAAAAAAAAAAAAAAAAAAAAAAAAAAAAAAAAAAAAAAAAAAAAAAAAAAAAAAAAAAAAAAAAAAAAAAAAAAAAAAGAACACAAAGACTAAGATAGCATTTCAGAAAGCCTAAAAGTTTCCTAAGAGTAAATAAAGAAACATTTTCATGACATGATGGTGCTCTTGGAAAGAAGAAAGGTAGATTGTACCTCCCAGCTGGTGACTAGAGCTCTTCACAGAGAAGAAAAATTTTGAGTTTAGCATTGCAAAATGAGTAAGACTTCATCCATCAAAGAACAGCAAAGACATTAAAAAAGAAACGTGATGATAAAGGTGTAGAAGTAATGAAGGAATGTGTATCTTTAGGGATTAGTAAATAGCACAGGCCAGCAATTGAACAACAGTGGAAGGAGACTGGATGTTATTGTAGTCTATACCTACACTGAGGATTATCTTGAATGCTTTTTAAAAATTTATATCTAGAGGTATCCCTAAAACCTCATGCTATCTTAGATTGAGCTTTAGGGAGTTGAATGGATCATGGGGCATACTATTCATCAGTAGTCTAATCTGATGAGTTTAGGGCTTACTGTGATGTTGGGAGGTAAAGCTTGGCTAGAGGAAGTAGGTCAGTGAGGTCATGGTCTGGAAGGGTCTTTCTCCCTCTCTTCTCCCTTGATCTCCTTCCGTTTCTACCACCATGCTCTGAGCTTTCTCCTTTGCCATGCTGCCTTGCCTTGAAGCCAGCTGATTATGAACTGATGCCTCCAAAAACTATGAGCTAAAATAAGCCTGTCCTCTTTTGAGTTATGAGTGTCTCAGCAATGAGAAAGTAACTAAAGATAGGTATTATATAAAGGTTTATGATTTTATGTAGGAGACACTGGAAAGCTATCAAAGGTTCAAAAGCTAGAAGTGGCATAACTAGAATGATGCTCATGAAAAATAATTCTGAATACGGTGATTTCATGTGGAAGACTAGACAGAGAACACAATTTGGGATCAGTTTTAAGTTCAGCCAATAAACATTGAGACCTAAATTAGAGATGTAGTAATGGGATGGATTCCAAACAGATTTAGAGAGCCTACCTAGATCGGGAAGGCGGTGAGTCAATAGTAGGATACGGTCAGTCACTTTCACTCTAGTTCCAGGGGTGGATTTGCAGGTATGTCCTTGTCACCCATCTTCTTTCTTGTGTCCATGGTGCCCACTTTTTTCTGAGATAGTAGCTAACAGGAATCACGTAATAAAAGTCCAGGATAGGAAAAATATTTCAACGGACCAAAGATAAGTCTAGATTGAGACTTTTTTTTCTTTTTAGGGCCCATATTTTACTCGTCTACATTCAGAAAAAAAAATAGAATTAAGTTTATAGATCTCCCACTAGTGTTCCTCATGCATTTCAGAGAATTCCTTGCCTTACATTTTGCAGGTAAGCCGTATTTCATCAAATGAGATTTCTTTGATAATTCATGGTCAGTTGTGTGGACATAATTTTCATTTGCATGACAACTGTGGGAGGTTCACATTCCGGGAACCGGAGTTGGGGGTGATGGGGAAGCGGCAGAAGTGGGAATCTGGGAACAGAGTTTGATTTGATGTTGTAACCATTTTGACACTTGCCACCCCTGAGTACTTATTTTATTTTAAATCTCAATATCTCATTCCATTAGTATTTTGATTTTTTAAAAAAGGTGCAGGCTCCTTAACCTGTTCTCCATTTCAATGATGTTCTCTTTGAGAACACAGAGCCAGCAAATTACTTAAACAGGAAAGTGTCATGATTCAATGGTCATAACTTTTCTTCCTATTAATAACGGTTTCCCCCTTGAATCATATCTTCATGTCAATCACATCAATAGACTAGAAAAATGATGTTTGGCAGCGTTACAAAACACAGACATCTTGGAACCTGGTTATTTTCTATTTTTTAAACCTTTAATACTGAGCTAAAATCTATAATAAATCTAAAAAATAATCAATAAGAATATATTACATTCTGTTAAAAATTTAGTGTAAATCTTTCAGTCTTCAGGAATTTTGACCTTATGGTGGTGTAGATGGGTGAATTGTAAATTAGGTGTTTTAAAAACACATATATTTTTAATTAATGCATGATATAATACAACAATAAATACAACCAAGAATAAAATGCTAATTTATATTTTATATTTAGGTATAATCAAGTCAGGCTAAAACAGACACTTGATGTTTCCCACATTGATTCAGCATTTATATCTCAGATGCAAAAGGATCCAATGAATAATAATTTGCATATATATACATTTTAAACAGGAAAAATAAGTGGAATCATATATAGGTTTGCATGGGAAAGGTAGTAGAACATTAGAAAGCAGTATAATTATGAGATGTAAAATCTTAGGAAAGTCATATACAATTTAAGAAAGATAGAAACTATAACTCCAATTGAATCATGAAATAAGTATGAATCTATTTGTTTTCTCTGCATATTTCAGCTTCTTCTATCAGTAAGCTTCATATTTTCAAAATTTATAAGTACTTTAAAAATCTGTCTGGCTTGAAAGCTTTTTATCTGTTCTAATGTTAGAGTGGTATCCTGAAGAGGGATGAATGATTCAGAAGAGGTACTGAGTGAGTCCATCCTCATAGAGGACACATTGAGGTCACTTGAGTTTTTCCCTTCTGTTGGTGTCCTGACTTTGGGGGTGTGAACTGTTTTGATTCTGAGCCTCCACCTCAGTACTGAAGAGTGAGGAGGAACATAGGTTCTGGCATCACATTGGTTGCGTGACTTTGGGCAAATAACTTAACATTCCTTTGCATTGTCTTCTCACTTGTAAAATAAAAATTGTACCATTATTATTAAAAGATATATCTGTGAAGAGAAAATGTCTGCAACATAGCAGCACTCAAAAAGGCTACTGTTATTATCACCATGCACCTGAATCACACTTCCTGTGTTACTCTGATATCATCTTGGGTGTCTTCTTGACTTTGAGAAGCTACACTTGGATTTGCTGTCTTTGGCCCAATTGGCTTGATTTTTGCTTTGCTTTATACATTCTGGCAAATTGGTTTACGTGGTTACCTCATTACTCCCTTTGTTTTGCCACTTGGACCTGTAGCTCACTGGATCAAGATGAAGGACTGGACTTTGCAGGAGGTCAGAACTGAACTGTCTTCCTCCATTTGGTCCTGCTGACCCTTCTAGCTTCCAGTTCTAGAAATTTTAATCTTGTATGTACTTGTTTTGAACTTTTTTCTTTTTCGCTTCACACCTCAGATTCACCTTCGAGGTCAGGAAATTCTTCCTTTATTCTATTTTATCTGTCATCTCTTCTCTGACCCCATCATTCCCACTCTAGTCCAAACACACATCTCACATGATTTCTAGGCTTACTCCTTTCCTCCTCCTGCTCCTCTGCACACAGATGCTAACTTGATCTTTTCAAAATGCTCCTTTTCACTTACCACTTTTTGTTCTCCCTACTTTTTCTTAAAAAAATAATCACTTGTGAAATTAGAGACATGTTTCACTTAGCTTCATTTTTCATCCTTACCTTACTCTCTCATTCTTCATCAGATATTTGCTGTATGTCATACTCTATAAAAGATTGCACAGATGTGAAGTTTAAACATTATCCATTATGTCTTTTATCAAGAAATTTTTGGGCTGTTTTTTAAAGACTTCCTCTTGATATTATGTACGTTCTTTTTTTTTTTTTCTGCGCTTAAAAGATCATCCTCTCCGTAGGTCCTTACTTTCCTGTGAGTCCTCATGATAGTTATTTTGCCTTCTAAAACCATTTTTGAGAGCAAAACTGATGTTAAATTCAGGAAATACAGGTACTGACTCCATTTATATTCATTCTCATTTCATTCATTTCACATTTCCCCCAAATCACCCCAAGAATCTCCCTTCTCTGCTTCTACAATCCTCTTTCACATCTATTACCATTTCAAAAATCTCAGGGAAAAAAGGAGGAAAGACACAAGAAATAGCTTGATTTTTGAATGTGTTTTCTACTTGATTTCTGTGGATTATTTCTGTTTATTTTAGATCCAGAAAACATAGGTAAACACTCCTTATGATTCTTTGACATTCAGCTCAAATTTTCTGCATGTATCAAAACAAACTAAAAGTTTAAATAGTTATTGGACCCTGGCACATTTACTGAACATTATATTTTACATAGGCACTTTGCCGTATGTTATGGGTGAATACAAAAGAGGGAGATCTAAGCTCTTGTCCTCTGCGAGGTAAAACAGGAAAGGGATACTGCTTTTGTGGGGGAGAGAGGTATGAAAACAGCCAGGACTACTCTAAGTCTCTTGCACGCTGTCTCGCAAACCCTGCCCCAAATGCACCATTAATACATAATTAGCTTTTACACCCACAGTTATTTCATTTACCCTGGCTCATTTTTTGTTTTTCACTGGTGTCTTAGCTAAGTATTCTGTTCTGCCCCATCCAGAAAAATCATATCAAGTCTGTTGTACTTTATTTGTTAAAGAATAATACTCAAACTTCTTAACCTAAGTTCTTCATGTTTGCCTTTCACCTTACCATTATCTTTTTGTTCATTCATTCAACAAATGGCTACTAATAACTCAGAGATATCCATACAGAGTGGAACCTGTATTTTAAGCACCTCCTCTTTTAGAAGGTGCTAAAACAAAAAGTAATGAAAGAAGACAACATTGGGATGAGTTTTATTTTTGTAAATGTCAAATAACCCATAAATGGGTTTAAGATAAAACAAAATATAAACTCATATTTTTGTACTTGAATACCATTCCTAATGCTCTAACCAAGTATATGTTTCAAACCTTATTGGATAATGGACCTTGTGCTAATGAGAGGGCGAGAAAAGTAATACAAGCTAATGACACAGCAAACAACACGAGCCTACTCTGGGGACAGCATCGGCTCTTGTAACCTGGTTTGCTTTTTCTTTCAGCCCTTTAACACGCAGTGCTGTTTCTCTTGGTCCCGAATCGTCACCTGTGTTATTCTGGCCCTATGACTTCGATTGTTTTTCACTCTTCATTCCCATTGCTGGTGCTGGATTCTAATATATCAACTGAGAGTTCTCATTCCCCTGGAAGTCTTGCCACCTCCCCAGGTCTGAGTGGGGTGTCCCTTTGTGCTTCCCCTTGGCCTTAGCCACTGGGTTATTACTTCTTGCTAACTTCGTGTTCTCTGGTCCCCTGCAGCATATGAGGACCCGAGTCCCAGTCTACTTTTTTCCCTTTTGTGTCCCCAGCACTTAACATAGTGCTGGCAATATAATGCTTGTCTTGAAGTTGTATTTCTTAATACATTAATGGTAACAAGTGAGGCTGCTTGAGAAGAAAGGACAGGAGGACATACGTAGTAAAGTGAATAGGGTGAGCAAACATAAGATAGGGGAAGAACTTTCCATGGCGTTCTGTATCTACAACTTGTGCAACACAAGGAAAAGGCTCATATAAGACTTTTCAAGGAACCCTAAGCAGTGTGTTACAACTTTACAGGGAAGACGATGTATTGGGCAGATTATCTAATGTCGTATGATTTTCTTTTCCCTGAGGTGGGGTCTGTAGTAACCAGGCAATGGTAATAAAAACACGGCAAGAGAGTAGGTACCTTAATTAGCATGAGGAGAACAATCTCTGTCTTGGTTGTTTATAATGACCGTTACCAGGAAAAAACAAAAACAAAAACAAAAAACCTTTGTTATTTCTATTACTAATTCTATCATTTAAAGTCATATAAAATAAAAAGATTCACTATAGATAAAAATCATGGAGCTGGGGATTTAGCTCAAGTGGTACCATGCCAACCTTGGACGCACAAGGGCCCAAGTTCGATCCCTGGTACCACCAAAAAAAAAAAAAAAAAATCTGGAAAAAGGGGAAAAATGTATGGGCCTGCACAGCATTGTAGGTAACGCAGTCTATTTAGTTATTCTAAATGCAGGTGCCCAAACTTCGGATTTTAAGGTTTTAAGTTGGATAACTGGCCCTCCCATGTTAAAACTACAAACATAATGAAAGAATGCAGGGGTGTGTCTGCTTGGGCGAGAAGCGCAAAACAGAAGGCGTGTGCTTATGTGGGAGAGATTAACTATTAAAGCAATACAGGAAGGAACGATTTTTTCAAGCACAATGCAAAACTATTCATTCTGCATTAGGATTTAACATAAAATGGAGCCCCTAGGACTGACTGTCGAAGGAGTCCATTTACTTAAGTGCAACGGGGACTCCGAAGGAGCTGCGCAGGGCTAAGCGCTCACTGCGCAGGGCTCCTCCCCAAAGCCTCCTTCCGACATTTCAGCACATTATGTACAATTCGCTTACTCCCCATCACCTCGGGCGGGGATCATTAGCAGAGCAGCCTCTTCGTGCACCAGAACCGCGGAAAACCCGAGATTCCTAAACCAGCGAGACGCCCTGTGATGTCTTCATTTGGTACGCACTTTATAAAGCCTTTTGTTTGTCAATGGACGTGACCATTAAAGCAGATATCTTCCAGGCCTCTGAGGTACTTTGGTTAAAATAAAAACCTGCAGGCACATATTTCATATTGTTTGAAGCGATCATTTGGCAGAATTCAAGATATGGAAGTTTCTTTTCCCCCAGACGGGAGAAGAAAGGCCTCAGAGAAAGCTCTCCTGGCTGGACTGGGGAGGGACCCCGGGGAGATCAGCACCTTTTTAATGTTTCTCTTTCCTCGCTACAGCTCTGATGTTAGAGGACATCGACTGGTGACAAACAGCGCAATTTTCTTTGTATGTGAACTAGAGCATTTCGGCTAAAAGCTTAAAGGAGCTTCTAGGTAAGATGTCTCTGCGAGAGTTTCTTCCCTGAAAGAATACAACTTAATAAATGTGCAGTGGCTCCTTTCGGACCCCCTACCTGTGCAGAAATTCAGAATCGCAGTCTGGCGGCTGCCGTGAGCTAACGCCTTGTGCACACACGAGCTGTCCCCCTCCGAGGCCTACTGGAGTGTATTTCATTAGAACCTCTCCGTGCCATGGCGAACCTCATTGTAATGAATGGGCTGAACTCTGAAAGCACTGGGCACTGACCTCCCATCTGCTGATATCCTAAATCAGGCCATTAGAGGATTCCACAAGAAAGAGCATGCTGTTTATAGGTTAATTTATCTCTCATTTGGTTCAACTAGATGTGTGCTTATAAAGGTCCTCTAATTGAATCTTATAGATGCCACGGAGATCTTTCCATTTTAAGGGAGCCTTTGGAAATAAATATAGCCAGTACTCCGTTATCTATGATAATGGGCACTGGCCAGCCTGCGTGAGCATGACACAGAGTAGTGCTCCATCCTCATTGTGTGATTACTTGCAAACCTCCAGACCCATTGTATATTGACACAGAACTGCTACAATGGCTGCTCCTTGTCACTTCACCATTTGTTTTGGCTGTTGACCTGCCCATCAAACTGTTGAGAACACGGAAAGTCCGGTGCCTTTGTGTGTCACTGTAATACACAGACGAGTGTAGACGCTGGTGGGGCCTGATGTAGTAAGTCACTCAATGAGTAACACGGCATCCTTAGGAAAGTCAGGACTTCCTGGTTGTTTACAGCATCCAGCCATTGTAGCAGCCAAGACGCAGTAGTAATAGGAACGGGAATGTGCGTTCCCGGAGCACAGTACTAACAAAGTATTAATATTCACTGTTCAATCTTCACAACAAACCAAATAGGCTTGAAGTAATTCTTATTTCTATTTGATGGTTTGGGAAACTGAGGTTTAACAAAGCTTTTTAATCTCACCTAAGCAGAAGCCCAGGGGGACTGTCAATGAGGGAGGTCTCACTCTAAACTCACCTCCTGACCCCAGAATTGGCTTCCTACCTTTCCTGTCCCCCCGCATGTTAGGTTCATAGGCTTCATCTGCCATGATGCCAGGACACGTACTAGTTTGACTTTCATTCGCTTGCTTTTCTTCTCTTTCTCTGCCCAAATCCAGTTATAGTATATTTTTTAAATTGAATTCTTTATTGGCACTTTTTTTTTTTTTTTTGTAGTTCAGGCTGATCCTGAGCTCACTATGCAGCCCAGGCAAGCCTCAAACTGAGCAATCCTCCTGCCTCTGCCTCGCGAGTGCTGGGATGACAGGCTTGAGCCACCAAGCCTGGCAGTTGTGTTATGTGGTACTGATTGCCGGTTGGCATAACCACCACGCCCAGTACTGTCGTATGTGGTTACCAGGGATTGAATCAGGGACCTTGCACCTGCTGGAGCCATGGGCTAAATCTCTGGCCCCTTTACTGGTACATTTTATAGACAGCTCACAATAATACTCAACATTGGAGAATTTGTACCAGTATATGACACAAGTTAATTCTCATTTTTACCCATATCTCTGTTCGCCCCTGTATACATGTGCTTTCTTTTTCTTTTCAAATCATATTAGTATTTTTTTAAGGATATTCACCCCTTTTCTAAAATTTCTGGCCACTGAAACACCACACGAAGGCGTTTGTGGGTGAAATGGTCCTTTCTCACTAAAGACATGGCTTTTTATACCATACTGCCTGGGAAAAATCATCTTTATTTTGATATTTTAAAAATATCATGCAATGATTTTATTTCCTTTCTCACATTTTTTTCTCTCCTTTACACAATAAGTTCCAACTATAAGAAGCACTTGTATCCATGTTTTACTGAGCCCATGTAATGAACACAGAACACAGTAATTGCCTAGAATACTTTCTTTGCATGACACTGTCCCTGTACATTCCACAGCAGCCAATTTCTAAATATTGAAGGTCTGTGCCTCAGTACTTAGTTAATTCATTTATCACCTACCTTTAAGGGATAATTGTAGGTGCATAATTTTAGCAACATCATTATGCCTGTTGATATAATCCAGAGCTGCCACAGTGGTGCAGCCCCTGATTATATGTTCAATTAACTGCCACATGTTGTCAGTACCTCTCATCTACCAGGTTTGCTTCTGTTGGGTACTTATAATAATTTATAGCAAAAATAGCCCTCCCCAGAATTGTCACAGTGATCCCAAGTGTCACATAGCTGTGTTTTGCGTTTTGCTCTTTCGGTAGAGAACATGAGTGTGGAGTCAGAGTATCAGGCTTCTCCTGTGGGCACTGCATGACTCGGTGCATGCCACCGGGTTGTTTAGGGACTACTTCATCTGGGCACAAAGTACACATGAAATTCTGTGGTCTGTTTAACCTCTCAAGATGACTGAAGGCAGATATTTTAATGTTCTACAAACTTGTAACACAGGAACACAATGTGACATACAATTACTTTGTCTGGACATGTATTTTCCTGATGTTGTATTTATGCACACTAAGGGACATTTTTTCCTTCCAGCCTATGGATGTGCAGTTGAACAATTTTTATTCATATTTTTAAGTTAGAAAATTGTAGCTGCTTTTACATTTTTTATGACATGCATATTCCCTACAGGCAAGGACAAATCTCATTCCTCTTTGTCTCTTCTATGAAACCTAGGCTTAGGAGGTCCTTTAATTTAAAGTGGCTCCACTCAAATTTTCTGGAGGTTGTTGGATTTGAGGAGTATATATTGTTGCTGTTAACTGTGCCTTTTCTGGTCCTTGTTTGTTAGGGGTTCTGAAGTGAGACCTTTCTCATGTCTTATCATGAAGACAAGTTTTACAATAATGACTGAGCCCACACAAAAGCATTTTAGAACAAATTAGAACTTTAGGACCACAAAGGCCTTTATGCGGATAGCATCATTCTCTGCAGAATAATTCTGCCCCACTTTTTCCATTTTGCTGATGGAGTCATTTGATTCAGATTTTTTTTTTTTGAGACAGGGTCTTTTCTGTAATCTAGGTTTGCCTTGAAGTCATTATGTAGCCTAGGCTGGTCTCAAACTTGCAATGACTCTCCTGCTTCAGCTTCGCAAATGCTGGGATTCTGGGTGTGTGCTGCCACACTTGGCTAGAATTTTTTGAGGGAAAAAGTAGCACACAATTTGAAACTAATATCCGTATGATTTATTGTTTAAAGTGAAAAGGAACCTGAAGGAAGTAGGATGGAGCTGGTGTCTAAGGTGCCTTATGGGGACTAAGAAAAGGAATCCTCTTTGGGTGCCACGGGGGATGGCATGGTTTCTCAATGGAAAACAAAATTCACACACCTTGAAAATACTCTTCTGCACCCAGGGGTCCCGGGGAAGCCTACTGATGACACTTGGTGCTGTCTTCTACCCCTGGATTCAATTACACTTTTGTAACATCTGTCTTTTCCTTTCCATCAACCTGGAATTTTTGTGTCAGGTCTTCTCTGTGGGGGTCTCTGGTAAGAAAGGGAGGCTGTGTGGACCTTGTCCTGGGGCCCATACATGTCAAGGAGGTGGCTCTGTCTATGACAAAACAAATACCTCAGAAATAGAGCAATCAGCACTCACTACATTCTCTAACATTTGTGGGGTACAGGTCTCGGGAACACAGCAGTGATGTATTTTGTCTGCCGGGATAGATTCAATTCTTCTGTATCTTTCAGGTCTCAGTGGGATTACCTCTTCTTCTTTTCAAAAGAAACCCCAGGACATTCCTGTTGTCTTCAGTGTTCTGTCTTACAGTGTTCTCCATTTCTCTGGGTATTAGTTCACTGACATTCTTTCCCGCCAGCCTGCTCCACTTATGAGGTTAAGAATCATGGCTTCTGTAGTTCTGGGCCTTAGCCAAGGACTGCACACAGAGTAGCCCCTTAGAAACAACTGGCTGAATGAATGAATGAGTGAATGAAGGAACACCTACCAAGTCTATGGCCTAATTAATTCATGCTTCGACAAGCCTCTATGAAAATATGATGCATTTGAATGGGAAGTGTATATTCTTTTGGAAATCTAATGAGTGTTGAAACAGTCACTAAAGTTTCCTGCCTAAGGTTTTTCTATGATCTCTGAATAAAAGATCTTTTTAAATAAAAGTCCTTTAAATTAAATCGGAATATCAGAGAAAAATGTCTTTAACAATAACCTGGCCACCTTATTTGACCAAAAGGGAACCTCAGAATTTAGTTCATTGTGGTGATTTATATGGTTAATTGTCGCTGGATGCTGCAATATGGCAAAACAATAAATAACAGTGTGTTGAGATATTTTAATTGTAAAACAGCAATTTCTCTGGCTTTGATTGATCATGGTCAGTGTGATCGTGACTGAAACCTTCCATTAAACTTCTTATGTTTAATTTCTTCCCTTCAGTTAACATCATTATAAACCCTGTTGCTATGAACAGTATCACAGAAACATTTTCAAGAAGCACCTAAGCTTCTTGGCTCTATGTGGCTGCTGAATAAAAAAGTACAGATGAACCTTTTTCCTTAGAAAATTAAAAAAAAATTTAGGAAGACTTTGCTGCCCGTCTTCCCTCCTGGTAGGTCTCATCATCGTGTGGGGACACCCAGAGAGTATAATGTTCTAAAGATCTATAAAATATTATTTGACATGAAAATTTTGCCTCTCCTCTGAGCTGTCGCTAATGAATTACATATGAGGCAAGAAGCAGCATGGCTGAAATATTTTTATTAATACTAATAATATTTTTTGCTTATACAGCACTTTTCATTGCAGAAAACTGAGTTGGAAAGGAAGCATTAAAGACATACTTAGGGTAAAATTACTGGCTCATAACTTTTTAGACTTGCTACTCCCCTGCACCACACTAGGGCCGAGGGGCCAGTGTACAGCTAATATTGTTCACCTCCGAGAAATAGACTTACAGATTCTGCAAGAAAATAAAGTAAAATACATTTAAAGGAATAACACATAAGCCTTTGTTTCCCTATAGTGTGAAATTAAACAAATCCCACTCAGAGAAATGTGGTAGTGGGAGTAGTTGCTGCTGTGCTGTTGTCACCAGCCTTTAGCAAAATGCCGATTGTGTGCTCAGCTTTGTTTTATGGCTTAATTTTGCATTTCATCTCTACAACATCTTTGTGAAATGAGTGTCATTATCTTTATGTTATAGATAAAGTGACAGGCACAGAGATGTTAAACAAGTATCTTGCTTTGCCCAGATCCTTCTAGGCAAGTTCTTACTTCTGATTCCACTGGGTTCCAGCCTGGAGAGCACAAGGTAACAGGGATTATAGTCTGCTCTGCTCTGCCTTTTGGAAATTGCTGTAGGTTTTGTTATGTTCTATTTCTTTGAAATGTGGACTTTCTCCGCTTCTACAACTAGAATGCATTCTCCATGAGTAGAAGGTTAGAGTTTAGATTTTAAAAATTGTATTTACACTTTTGGCATAAAATTGAAATTTCAGAGTCCATTGAGATAGCTTTAACAAACACCACAGAAAAGGTGGCTTAAAAAATAGAAATGTATTTATTTATCAGCATTGTGGGGGTCTGAAATCAGGTTGTTAACACAGTTGGATTCTGGTGAAGGATTTCTGTCTTGTATCTGGCTTGTCTTCTTATGGTCCTCAAAATACACATTAATGCGTATGCATACATGCACACACACACACACACACACACACACACACACACAGAGGCAGAAAGAGAGAGAAAGAGAAAGAGAGACAGAGACAGAGACAGAGACAGAGAGAAATCAACTCTGTGCCTGTATGTCTTAACTTGGGAAGGGCACTAATCCCATTCATGAGGGTTTTGCCTCATGACCTAATTACCTCCCAAAGATCCATCTCAAACCATGCCCATATGAGGGATTAGAGCTTCTATAAGAACTTCAGGAGAAGATAAACCCTCTGTAGCCATTTAGCTTCTCATGAGGACAATGTGAAAGCATGTGGGAATCAGGGTTATTCTGGTAAATTTGGGACATTTGTGGCCATAATTATTGTACTTCTTTTTATAGGAAAAGGCAAGAAATGAGTAATCTGCTGACATTTTAAGGCTAAATTTATAAGGTATGTGTATTTTGGTAACCATTTGGGCCCTGGCACTCTGTTTTAGATATTTTTTAAAAGTCACTATTATTATTGTTTATAGGGAAATCATGTAAGCTAAAGCAGAAGCCAGAATATATAATTTATTTTCATTCAAAAACTTTAAAAATCTGTGCAATACATCTCTGTGTTAATTCTAAGACTGGTAATTTACAAAACCAAATAAGTAACCTAAGAAGTTTAGAGACCATGGAATTTCTCCAAGGAAATGAATTTTTCCCATTCCATTAAGCTCTAAAATATATCTTCCTCAAGGCTTTTATCCTTGGGCCCACTGGATAGAATCTAACTTCCAAAAGACAGTCCTAAAGAGGTAAAGACTCTTTCTTATCCAATCTTCTCCTATTAAAATGTTTTTATTGTGGTTCTCTAAAAATCCTTAGCCATTTCTATCAGTAATTAATTTCTCACATCCTATTCTTCAAGTGCATCTGTGTCACTGTTGTAGGTAGTTGCCCATGTTTTGCATGAGCTAGTAACATTTGGAATGCAAGCTAGCCTCATCAACAGTGTGGGTGAAATCAACTTTTAGATTTCTGGAGTAGGACCTACAAATGGAAAGTCACCCCTACTCCTACCTTCAACATCAAAAGGTAGCCTTCTAGGTAGGTAGAGGGTGTGGCACCATGAAGAAGGAAGAGAGACCTGGGATCTAAGCACCTGAGTGGAACAACTCAGCTCTGTTGATTTATTAGGGTCTTCTTGGGAAGCTGACTTCTTTGAATCTTAGTTTGGTTTAGATGATGATGATAGTGATGCTGCTGCTGCTGGTATTAATTATCTTCTAAGAACAAGGAAGGCACTGAATGTGGAAATACTCTGAAAAATATATAGTAGTTTATAGAAGGCAAGTTGTTGAATAAATCACAATCAATTGTACTATAAGTTGGCATACGCATTTCTAAAGACAAGTCAATATAGATATGGTGGTTGTCTTAATCAGCATTGTCCAATGGAAAAATGTTGCTAACCACAAATATGAACCATCTAAACTAAAAATTTCTATTAATGATGTTAAAAGCCTTAAAAAGGAAAATTAATTTGAATATACATTTTATTTCATTATATACACTAAATTTTATTTCAGTGGTCATAAAAATTACTATTAACTTTTTGGAAATATTTTCTTTTTATTAAAGAATGTAAAATAGTGCATATTTTATATTTATGACTTTGAAATTAAACCAACCATATTTGAAGTTCTAACTTAGTAGCCACATGTAGCTAATGGCAACTGTACTAGACGATGAGAGTCAAAGACCTAAGTTACATAATACTTTTGGAACAGGTATACAGACAGAAGGGGCAAACAAATGAACAGAAATTGAGATTTATTTCTCAAAAGGGTTAAAGTTAGACAGGCAAAATCATTTTCACCTCCATCACTGCCACTGTTACCATCATCGTTGCCTCTAATGAAACACAATGTCATAGCTTTAGCAGCATCAATATTTCCAATCTCTGGTTAATTATGTTATGTTTCTTTGAAGTTAATCCTATAGTTCAGTAAAACAGTAGCTGTCATGTACAGTGTTTGCCTGGGATTTAGGAGACAGGGTTTTGGTCACAGTTCTCTTACTAATCTGCTGCTTGAACTGGCTTGGTGTTCAAATCCCTTTTACACAATATAGCAAGATTGGAAGAGGGTTTTCTAAAGTGGTTTCCATTATAACATTATTCAGATTAAGTTTGCGATGCATAATTTACATAACAAAATATTCATTTTGAAGTATATCTCAATGAGTTTTGGCAAATCTAACATCATAATTATCAGCACAATTAAGATATAGAAACATTTCTATGTCCTCAGAATGTAGCCTGGTGCTCTTTCTTGGCAATTTTCTGCTGGTGGGCATTTGGTTATTTCTAGTTTTTGAGTCAAGAAATTATTGGAGTATTTTTTTGCCATTGTTTTTGTTTGTCTGTTTCAGTGGTACTCAGGATTGAACATGAGACCTTCACATTGAACTACACCCCTGCACATTTAATTTATTTTTAAAATTTTGAGACAGAATCTCATTATATCACTTCATTTTCCAAGTCTAACTCTATTTTAGGGTCCTCCTGCCTCAGTCTCCCAGAGTACTAGGATTATAAGTGATGGATGAATGTGTCTAGCTCAGAAAGTATATTTTTAACTTTAAAGGAAACTATCACATTATTTCCTAAGGTGTTTGTGCCATTTCTTAGCAGCAGTACATGAGAATTCCGGTGGTTGCAAGCCTTGCTACTAATAGTTACTGTCAGTCCCTTTAACTTTATACATTCTAATGTATAAAGTCGTAAAATGTTTAGTGGTATCTAGTTTTGGTTTTAAATTGAATTTGATGCAAACGACAAAAATAATCTGATGACAATGAACTTTTCATGTGCATATTAGCCATTTGTATATCAGCTTTATGTGAAGTGTTTTTTCAAATACTTTCTCCATTTTAAGACAATATTTGTTGTATTTGTCAGATACAGTAAGAACAAATACTTTTGCCTTGTCTTTTATTTTTATTTTATTTATTTATTTATTTTTTTTTGAGAAGGGTCTCGCTTTGTAGTTCAGGCTGGCCTTGAGCTCACTATGTAGCCCAGGCAAGCCTGGAACTCAGCAATCCTCCTGCCTCTGCCTCCGGAGTGCTGGGATTACAGGCGTGAGCCACCACTCCCAGCACTGTGGTATGTGGTATTGATTGCTGGTGGGTGTGAGTTACCATGCCCAGCATTGTTGTATGTGGTTACCGGGGGTTCTATCTAGGGCCCTTGAATTTGCGAGGCAGGTGCCAGAACCACTGAGCTAAATCTCCGGCCCCTCTTTTATTTCTTAATGGCATGTTTAGTACTGTAAAGACTTTTAATTTAAAATACCACCTTTCTATTATGGTTCATGTGTTTTGTATTTTATTCTAAAAAATCTTTACCTACTCCAAGGCTAAGAATATTTTATTCTATTTCTGTCTGGAATGTTATAGTTTCATGTCTGAAATAACTTGTCAAATCATATTTATCTATACATATCTATCTTTGTAAAATATACATCATATATTTTTTATGTCTCTTCTTCAAGCTACTTGAGAAGAAAACAGTTGTGGGAGTCTCTTAACCCAACAAACTACTCTGAATGGAACAGTGAGGAATAAGAAGAGCCATAGACTGCTTTTGTTTTCTTTATTGAGTTCACTGAGTTTAGGAATACATTAAAATCACATTCATCATTGAGAATTTTACCTGTACATGATATATCTTGATTCTTATTTTTTCCCATTCTCTTGTCCCTCCACTCCTCTATATACATAAGCTTTCTTTCCATTTTTTTCCTTTTCAACATTAAAGGTTTTCTTCCCTTATTTGCTTTCCCCAGCCCCCACTCTTGTGCCCCTCCCCTTTTAAATGTTCAAAGAGTCATAGACTGGCAGCCTTGACTGTGACTCCATCTCACACATGTGGATGAAACCACAGGAAGACTGAACACGGAGGATTTTACAAAGAAACAACTCCCAGTCACAATCCTCCAGACTGATTTTCCAATGCTTTCTGTCTTCCCTCTTACTGAAAGTATCCAGTGCATATGGCCAGTATTCTGACTATGAAATCTTTACCATTTGGTTCTTGTGGGTCTATACTAGAATGTACAGTGCTTTATACACAAGTAAAGCAGATCTGTAGGACATGAACATTCTTAATAAAATTATTCATAGTAGACTTGCAAGAGTAATAGTTTTTCTGTCTTATACGGTCTTCAGATATAATATACATGGTAACTACAGAAAGTTCATACTCTATGCCTTAGAATATTTTCTTTCTTGCTTTGGAATTTCCTTGGCAAACAAAATGTTAAACTGGCCTTCTCCACCACAATTTTCATCACTGTGTTTATTTTCTCTACACCGAGCTGTTACATTGCCCTAAGCCATGGCAGATTTTATTTCTTATAGTGTTGTGTTCTTCCATATTTGTTGCCCTTCTCCTTACTTCTTCATGCCTGTCCTTGACTTCATTCCATTGAGAGGCCCCATCTTGCAATTCTGCTTTTGGCAGAATAAGATATCTTTATCTGTGAGGTCACGTTTCAAGCTTTTGTTCAGTCCCAAGTTCTGTTTGGATTTATCCTCAGTGTGTCTACTTGAATATTCAAAAAGTCATCAGCTAGTCTAATTTGTTTTTTTTTTAGCCATGTAAAAGACTGATTTGCTTTGACAGGTGGATCAGAAACAGAATTGGAGCTATTTTATCTGGACCTAATTAAACAACCTTCATTACCGGCAGATATATGTTTGTGACTTAAAATTAGCATGATTGGAATTAAAACTCAAAATATAAGGCATTGAATTCAGATATGGCTGGTTTAAAAATAAATTCCATACATTTTAAATGCAGCAAGTCTGGCTTTTAAATATCTTATAGTGACAAATTCCACTTAGAGTTGTGTATGTCTATGTGTGTGCACGTGTGTGTGTGTGTCTGTGTGTGTGTGTATGTATGTACTATGGCTATGGTAACAGATAATAGTAAAGACATGATCCGTATTTTCTCAACAGTTACAGAGCAGCATTTTGCATTAAGAAACTTTAACAAAATATTTTTAAAACCTCATTTCTCTCTACCTAACCCCAAGTATTGAGTTTAGCATTGAGTTTTTTTTTTTAGAAAGCTGTCTTTGGCTGCAAAGGTTACATTTGTAATCAAATTATTTTTATTCATCACTGTTCAACTGCTGAAATTTTGTGACTGCCTTTTATCATATATGTATTCTCATTGTGTACATATCTATATATCTAGACACAGTGGAATCTGCCTAAAATGTTCTTGGATGTGTAGCACTTAGAATCACATTAGATTTTTATGGTGTTTCATTTTTCTTAACCTTCCCAGAAATATTTTAAAAGATTTTGAGGGTGTATTTTATGTAAATATTCACACAAAAAAATAATATATGTAGCAGTAGCTATAGTCAAGTTTTCTGGGTAATGATATGGAGGTAGTGATTATGAAATAATTACAAAATACAAATATATATTTGTGTCTATTTTAGTCTTTTTGAGGGTTACTATGTACTGAGATATATGAGCCAGATTTTACCTTATGAAGAAAAATAAAAGGTTGAATAAAACATATTGACATTTCTGTTCAACATTAAGGCTGCAGGAATTATGGTGGATTCCTTTTCCTAACAAACATTAATATGAGATTCCTGGTGTGATGAGAGCTGGATATCAAGAATCTAATCCCTCCTCCTGCCTTTGTGCATCAGAAGCCCTCTCCAAATTATTAAAATTCCAAGTCTTTTGTGATCCTTCTTGATGCATTGTTGCAATTTTAACTGCTTTAAAATGCAAGTAGTAGCACGTTCTTAGTATTTATAGCCTTCTTATAAACCAACATTTTTATAAAATATGAGACAGAGCATTCACGTTTATCCATGTCTTTTTTAAACTCTAGAATTTCCACATGGTCTCTTCTTTTTCATATTTTCACAGGAGTTAAAGCAACAGTCCTTCCAAGTGTTTATCCCTTTATTTGGATTTACTTAGCCTGGCCTGGGCGCTGACACCATGGCTCCTCCTCATCCTCTTTACTGAACCATTTCCTTTGGCAGAAAAGAGCCACTGACTTTACTCTGGTTTAGTGGGAGGCATTGCTTTCTTTTATGCTCTAAGTGAAGTTGTTAATTTTTCTGTGTACCTTGTCACCCTTTTCGAGTCCTCCTTGAATGTCAGATTGGACATACTTTTACTCTAGGCATTTAATTTGTAAAACTAGGGGTCAGCTGGCCAAATTTTGGAATATGAATGCTCGATTTTGTCTTCTACCTTGTACAAAGGTCCCTACTGCTCTCTCTCTTTTTCTTGACTTATTTTATTTATTGATACATTATATATACACATCACACACTCAGCATTGAGAACTTGTACCAGTATATGACATGACTTAATTCTCATTTTTCTCCTTCCCCTACACACCCTACAACCTCTGCCCCACATACACAAACTTTGTTTCCTTTTTTTAACTATCAATTTTTTTCTTTCCCCTCATTACTTACCCCCAAGCCCCATTGCCCTTTGAATATTTCTTGTTTCACAGTATCTATCACACATTCTAGAACTCATTTACAGCTTCATTTTCTGTTATCAGAGAAAAGATACGATATTTGCACATCTGTGACCTACTTATTTCACTCATGATTATGTCCTTAAGTTACATCCGTTTGAATATAAATGACTCAATCTCATCATTCTTTATGGTACAGTAATACTCCATTTTATTAAAAAGAAAATCCACATCTTTATTCAGTCTGGTGGTGATGGGCATTTGGGTTGTTTCCAAGATTTAACTATCATAGACTGTGCTGCTATACAGTGGGGATGGTGGCAAAGCCCTTACACAGGCTTATTCATCCTGTCTGGCAACACTCTCAGTTTTGGAAGAACCCGTGGAGAACTGGTTACTGTGACAGGTGAGATGAAAGTTTTCTGAAGGATGATCTTAAACCCAGTAATGTGTAAAGGCTATGTTTATAAAAGTGTATTATTTTCACCGAGCGTGGTGGCTCACGCCTGTAATCCCAGCACTCGGGAGGCAGAGACAGGAGGATTGTTGAGTTCAAGGCTTGCCTGGGCTACATAGTGAGCTCAGGGCCAGCCTGGACTACAAAAGCAAGACCCTGTCTCAAAAAAAAAAGTGTATTGTTTTCATTTGTTAAAGTCCATCACATCTCATAGCATTACAAACAGGGACCAATTTTAGCCATGTTTTCAGTTTGGTGGATATGGGTTTGAATTTTAGTATTCCAATTTATAGACTGTACAACCTTAGGAAAGTTACTTAGTATATTTGGGCTTTACTTTTCTTGTGTATAAAACAAGGGTAATCATAGTTGCTCCTTCAAGTCACTTTACCTAAATGAGTATTAAATAAAGACAGTGTGGCATGGTGGATGGGAGTACAGAGGTTCTGGCCAAGTGGCCCATGTTCAAGTTTGCGTATCTGTGACTTGTGATATGTTTGGAGGCCATTAATTGAACCTTTTAACATTTTGGTTTCTCATTGAGGAAAAAAGATGATACTTGTATAGGATTTGTAACTGAAGTCGGCATGTGGGAAACATCTGTTTCATTCATTCAGGACATGTTCATAAGGTACCTATAACACTGCATTTATTTTAGATGCTGGAAACACAGAAGTAGACAGAGTTTTTTTGCTCTCTGCCTTTCACTCTAGTGGGGGGAAGCAGACAAAAGAGCCACACATACATAGAGTCAAGGGCCATGGAGACAGTAAAGAGGTTAAAGGCAGTGATGCCTGTGTGGAGGCCACTGGAAACAGGATTGCCAGGGCAGCTTCACTGAGAAAAGGAAATCTGGGCAAAGAGCTAAAAGTGAAATAGATAATCCTTGTGGACTTAGAAAGAGAAAGCTGGAAACTCAGAGGAAAGAGGGTGATGGAGGTGAGATGGGAAGCCAGAAATATTAGGCACAGAGCAGAGGGTCTGACAGGCGACTATTACAAGTTTGCCTTTTGGTCAGAGTGAGACAGAGTCACTAAAGGATTTGGAATTGAAAAGTGACATAATCTGATACATTTCATAAGAGACACTTGGCACTTAGCACTTACATCGAGGGTGAATTGTAGGGCGACATGTAGAAATGGAGAGATAAATAAAGAACTGGAAGTATAAGTCAAGCCAGGTAAGAGATGAAATTGCACTAGATCATGAGGGCACTGGAGGAAGTGGAGAGAAAGACACAGACAGAATGTGGTTCTGAAAGTGTTGCTGTTGGAATTGGGCATCTTTGTTATTAAATGGGACAAGCCATACTCATTTGGAACATTGCTACAAAGTAAATGTTTATTAAATAGTAAGCTAATGTTTTTCATGAATAAAATGGCATTAGCCCATTTTTTTCTTAGTTCAGGAGAAAACGATCTTCCTAATCGTCCCAGAAGATTTAGGTGTAATGTCATTCACATATAAAGACTACTTTGTGAAGAACTAGATTTATATCTAAAATGCTTTAGATTCTACTTTGTCCAAGTCTCTTCACTTAAGAAACTACCTAAGTTAAAAAAAAAAAAACTATAGTTGAAGAATCAATTAAAAAGCAAGCAGCCTAATTCCTGGAAACTAAATGCAGCCTACTTTCTGGGTTTTAAAGTTTTATTGGAGTATAAGCATATAAGTATTGTCTTTAGTTATTTCTACATTGTAAGCACAGAGTGAGAAATCTGTAAAGCTTAAAATGTTTGCTATTTGGCCCTTTGCAGACACTTTCTTAGACAAACCCTTATCTGTAGCTCAAATTCATAAAAATAAGACATATTTATGAGACCATATGACACCTAGGACTGATGAAACTACTTAGAAGGACTCATAATTATGAAATATGCTTGCTTTGGAGGATGAGTATAGGCTTTAGAACAGCCGTCTCCAACCGTTTTTCCACTTGTGGGGACTCAGGAGGAATGGAAGTATGGTCTGGGAATGATTCAAAGGAAAGTGCAACCTAGGTCCCTGAGACACTCAGCTCACAGCAAGGTTGTGCTCCTAGGAGAGCCTGCTGCTACTGCTCATGTGGCAGGAAGCAGAGCCGGGGCACTGATGCTAGCAATGAGGCACGGCTGTAAATACACAAAGTCCTCTTGGTTGCCTGCCGCTTCCTGCTGTGTGGCCCGATTCCTGACCAGTGTAGTTTGTGGCCTGAAGGGGAGGGTTTGGAGTCTCTGCTTTAGAATCTCTCCCTGGCATGATCTCATCGTATTGGTATCATTTTACCAGTTGCTTATTCTGTTTCCTTTGATTATTCTAACTACTTTATATTGACCAACTCATTTCAGGGTCATGGCAATTGTTGGTAAGATAATATTGCTATTTCTGTTTTGCAGGAATGTGAATGAAGGTATAGAGGGAACAGAAGGCCAGCTTAGAGGTGCACATAGCACATATTATGCAAACTCATAGAGCTATGAAGGTAGACATAGGCACTCTGTCTTGAGGGCACAGGATTTTTACCTCTGTTATTTACCTTGAGCTAGGTGGCTTTGCTGTGCTGTGCTGTGCTGTGCTGTGCTGTGCTGTGCTGTGCTGTGTGTGTGTGTTCCCCACCAACAAATTCTTAAACTTTTGTATAGAACTGGATCTTGCAAAATAACTCGATGAATTGAACATCCACATCTCTGTCTTCCCTTTAAATTGCTCCCATACAATGATTCCATTCATCAGCTAAGAGGTAGAAAAACTGCCACATTTCTAATTGTATTTATTCCATTTAAAGTGAAAGAATAACAGAAAGGCACTGCCAATTTTGTTGTTTGCCACGTATGTATGAAACTTCAAAGACTAGTGAAAAATTAATTTTCACATGTTTATGAATTTATACAAGCTGAGGTGTTCTTAACTTTTAAAATGTCAATTTGGGGCTGCTAAAAGTGGATATCATTTTCTTTAGAAAACGGTCCATTTTAGAACAAGATTATATGTCAGAGATGGAAATAGTGTATGCATGCTTTATTGTGATTCACTCATTACTTTAAAGGATTGAGAGTCCTTAGGGAGTATTAAGAACCCAAATGATCTCCCTAAGTGCTGGACTTTGCATTTGGATCGCTGAGTTTGATTATTCATGAAAGCAGAAGTCATCTGACAGTCATCTATTGACAACACATTTAAAAAGTAGCAGCCCAACTTCTTTTGGCTGTAGCAGACAGTGATTTTGGAACTGAACATTCCTCCCTTCCTCCTCCTGTGGCCTATTTCAGATGATGGCATGCAAATAAGTGTGTATTCCTGCTAATTTCACCCTTTTTTGGTGAACTGCCACTCTGAAGATGCAGCTGCCACAGATGAGAAGTCACAATAGGAGAGGGTGTTGTGGCTGCTTAAAAGCATTATCATTCCTGGACTAGATGCCAGACGCCCACCCAGGGTTTGGCTAACGGCGGAGTTCAACACAGAGGCATGGGTGTGACTTCTTGTTTCCATCCTGTCGAAACTTGTCATTCTCTCACCTCCAAAAACTCCATTCCTAAAGCCGCGATCTACTTTTCATGGATTTTCCCCAAAGGCTGAGATTTCAGTCTGCCTAGCAAATGCCATTATCTTGTCCTGATTTTGAACTGCGTGTTTTTTGTAACAAGTTGAAAAGAAGGAATGCAGTGGATTCTGACAGTCTCATAGCTTAGGGGAAATCTCAGAAAAATAAGATCAAAGAGTTTGTTAACAAGAAAGTAGTCATAGTGCAAGATGGTCCTCCACAGTGCAAGATGATAGTGGGTACAGGAATGTTGATGGTCTTTTCCTCCCTACCTCCTCCTTTTCATCTCTTTCTCACTGTTTTCTTTTTTCCTTCTTTCTCTCTTTCCTCGTTTTCTCCTGATATTGAATGTCTATTATGATAGATGGATGGTATGTTAGTCCTTAAGATTCAATTATAAGCCAGTACAATGAGGTCATAACCTTTGTAGAATTTATTAAGAGAAAGAAGTACAAAAATAATTAACAACAAATTATGTACATAATGATGTGATTACACTGGGTAAATTCTGTGCAGAAAAAGGACAGAATGTGAAGAGGGGGAGTAATGAGACTTTCATTGTGATGGGGATACTAACTCACCCATGAAAAGTAGCATTTGGCAGGTAAGTAGGAATTGGCCTCCCCAACAGATGCAGAATAGGGGTGAGGACAGCTCCAGCAGACAAGAAGAATCCATGTTACGAAGATCTGAAGGAAAGACAGAGCACATTCAGTAAGCCATCGCAGGAGAGGGGTGAAGGCTAAGCCTGGAAATATAGTCAAGGACCATAATCTGTGCTGCTTAGTGTACAAGTGTGCATGTGCATGCATGCACACTTAAAACTGAAATATTTATTTCATGGGTCTTTCCTATATGAGAAGCTGACAGAAAATTCCATTGGAATTCATAATCACTCTGATCAAAAGCTTTTCCCTTAAGTGTACAATCTTATTTCATTTTGGCAGAACTAAGTATTTTCTCTGTCTCTCACATCCTCAAAATTCCTGAGTCTTCAAGATGGATTTTGGAGACTGACTGATAGGAGCAGTGAGTATGCAGAGGTTGGCTCTCTGTGTTTTAGTGTACCTGCCCCTGGGAGCTTGGAAGAACTAGAAAAGGACAGAGCAGACTGCTCAAGTTCTTGAGAACTCTGCCTTTGCTTCTCAAATGCTATTGTTGTTGGTTTTATCAACGCATACAAAAACTGCATGTTTCATACTGTTTAAATGATATTTAAACTAGAAAGTGACTTTTCTTGCACAATGTTCCAGACTATCATTCTTGGCAACTCAATACATTTGCCACCACCCATGCCCTACTTTATTATAGGGGCTCAAGGCATAAGAGCATCTTAAATACCTACTGAAAGAATTTGGTTTTAGGTTCTATGAGTGAGAACCAATTGTGCGTGGATGAAAGGCGAAAGGGAATCAGAAACTGGGAGAGTTTTTGGATATCATTAGGTATGTGTTTGGCAGACAACAGAAACAAAGCCTTTTCTAGAAAATTGTGGGTGTTTTCCTATAACTCTTAGGACCAATGGGTGCTGGAGATTGCTGAAAGCATCAGGGGAAATTTCGTTAAATGTTCTTATCTTCTGATTGTCTGAATATTAGTAGTGGCTTTCCTGTCCTTATTTTCTTTCTTAGCCTTTCCAGCAGATTTTTAATCGCATACTCTTTTCTATATGAAACATTTAGAATGTTTTTTTTTTCTTTCTCTTCAGAGTTGTAATTGACATATCGTACTATTGGTCAGTCTGTATCTGTGAAGCCAAATTAAATTTATTTAGTGAATCAGTAATAAATAGTATGTATATTATTATTAGATTTTCTTCAATGTTCTATTCTTCATCATGACTTCTGATGAAGACCCCTAGCTTATCTCCCAGCTCCCATAAAACTCTAATAGACAGATATTAACTATAAATTAAAAATCTCAAATTCTTTAATTAGTATTGTTTGGCTGCTCTGGTTAGGATGTTGAAAAGTCCATAGATTGACAGCTTGATCCCTAACACATGGTACTTTTGAGTGTAGTGGGATGTTCCAGACATGGAGCCTGGTGGGAGGAATTCAGGACATTGTTGGTGTGCCCTCGGGGTGTTGGAACATGGCTGCTCCTTTTTAATTTCCTAGCTACCATGAGGTGAGCAAGCTACTATGATTCCCCGCCATTGCATATGCCTTTGGCATAGGCCCAGAAGCCATGAAGCTAATGAAGCCATGGAGCCATGAATCCAAGACTGAAACTTACACAAACATAAAAAACAAACTTCATTCTCTTTTAAATTCACTGTCTCATAAACTTTGTTACAGTCACACAAACCTCAAACACAGCTTCCAAAACCTGCTTTTAATCATATACTGCCTCATCATCCCTTTCCTCATGAAGCCCGATTACCATCAGTAATTAATGTTTCTGTGTTTGTGCTCCTGTGATTCTGTCTGCTAAAATTTCTACTTATTCTGTTAAATTTATACATATTCTTGACAACCTAACTCAAATAGTTTTTTTCTTTACTACTCTTTCCTACAATAACAAACTAAGTTCAGTAACAATCTACTTATAAGCCTAATTTAAATTACATCTTTTCTTTGTTTCCAACTTTCATTTAAAAGTAAATTTTTAGAGGAATAGAAATAACTCAATAACTATCATGAACTTTAAAATACTGAATTGAAATTGTCACAATGCATCATTTGTGCATTTGAGAAAGAAAAGAAAGAAAGAAAAAGAAAGCAAGCTAGAAGAACCACCAAAAGACACTCAAATTGACTTAAAAAAAAGTCTCAAATTGACTTAATGGTTTATAATGTTGCCTAGGGAAAAGTTTGATTTTACTCTTGTCTTAAAAAAGAAAAAAAATACTGAAGGAATTTTCTTATGTTTCAAAAACTGATGTTTTGAATATGTATTTTTATCAAGGTATAAAAATGTAACTTCTGCTAAAGCCTTTGGGCATATGTACAGTTACAAATATAACATTAAAACTCGAGTGTACATCAGAATCTAATTGTATGATACAATTCAGGGAAGAAGCAATAACTGGTGTTGCTTTATGGTTTGCTGTAGAGGTTCTCATGGATGACCAGAGCTGTGAGTTCAGAGATAATAAAACAGCGGGAGAGTACAAGCAAGTTTTATCTTGTTAAATAGGGCAGCATCAAAGGCAGCAATGTGGAGGCTTTGGCAACTTGTGTACCTTACCACCACACACAAATCCAATTATAACCATTGATAGCCCAGGAAGTGGTTTTAGATCTTGAGACCTAATGGGTTGGATATACACATAAGGGGTCTACCGAAGAACAAAAACATTGATGATGTCAATGTCAAAAGGACTCAATTCTTAATTTGCATGCGTTACTGGTCCATGTGGAATTATGTTCAAGGTATTCAATAGATTTGGACTCAGATATAGCATCCATTTATAGGGATAATGATGCATGACTTTTTCTTTCTTCAAAAGACTAGTACTTTTAGCTATTTACATACCCACCAGACTGACACCAGACAAGATTTTAAAGTAGAGACAGTGTTTTCCTTGGTACCTTCCAATTTCCAGAGTTAGAATTCCATTTTTGTTTCTTGCTCTAAATTCTGTTATGGTCTCTATTCCTCATAGGCCCTACTAGAGAGAATGATAAATGTCTTTTGCTTTATGGGAAATATTTGCATAGCATTTTGCTATATGTGTAAGTTTAGCCTTACAACAGCTTTGGTAAGTAATAATCCATATTTTCCAGAGCACAAAGATCAGGCATAGGTAAATGTTATAAATCTTGCTCACAAATATATATTCAAAAGTTGATGCATATGGACCTGGAACCTAATATTTTTATTATAAAAATTAATTATTTCTGAGAAATACATTTATTTTAATTTTTAAAAATCTTCAAAATTTAAAAGTTTTGAAATGAAAAATCTTATGAACTTTCATATAAACTCCCTGGGAATGAGGTTCATATTCATTTTGGATTCTTAGCTCATAATGAAATGCCTCATATGCAGTCATTACTATTTCAAAATAGTAGATGAGTGAATAAAAAACTTGTAAGTGAATCAATAAAGGAATAGAAGGAGTAAATTGATTTATGTTTGTGATATATGTATGCATATTTTACATACACACATGCATATAAATTTCTATACATATCTACATAAATATATATATGATAAATAAATATATAGAAAATTATCAATATTTTAGCTTTGTCTCTCTCTTTTTTTTTTTTTTTTTTTTTTTGCTTTTTGAGACAGAGTCTCGCGTTGTAGTTCAGGCTGGCTCTGAGCTCACTATGGTGCCCAGGCAAGCCGCCGCAAACTCAGCAATCCTCCTGTCTCTGCCTCCTGAGTGCTGGGATGACAGGCGTGAGCCACCACATCCGGCATTGTGGTATGCGGTGTTGATTGTTGGTGAGCGAGTCTCCACGCCCAGCATTATATGTGGTAACCGGGGATCGAACTCAGGTCCTTGGGCTTGTGAGGCAGGCAAGGGAACCACTGAGCTAACCCTCCAGCCCTGTCTCATTTTTTTGTACAAATAGGTTTTTATTTTTTTTTTTTTAAAGTACTGTCCTCTGCATTGTAATCCTTTTTCTTTACACAACAGAACAATTTTAGGCTGATCGTTATGAAGACGTATTTAAACATTTTAAATAAACGTTTCCTTTGGGATTATTTTATACTAACCCAAAAGTTGCAGAAAGGTTAGAGTTCTTGTATTTTCTTCATTCAACTTAGCCTACATTGCTATGATTTATTTGTCAGAGGTAAGAAACTGAGATGAATGCATTACTATTAATTATATTCTATACTTTATTCAGATTTCATTAATTTTTCCTCCACTGTCTCTTCTCTGTTGTCAGATCACATTCAGGATGCTACATTACATTCAAACATCACATCTCCTAGGTGTTCTACAATCAGCAACAGTCTCTCAGTCTTTGTTTTTTCATGACCTTGAGAGGTTTGAAGTGTATTGCTCAGTTATTTTGTAAATTCCATAATTTCTGGTTTGTCTGTACTCTTCCTCTTGAGTAGATTGAGTTATATATTTTGGGCAGAAATACCACAGAGCTTCCCTCACTTCACAGGTTTTGTGTATGTTCTCCACAAGACGTTTCTAGTGGCATTAAACTTAATCATCTAGACAAGGTAGTGTTTGACAGCTATCTACTATAATCCTGCCTCTTTTCTTCCTCAACACTCCTTCGAACAGTCTGGTCTTTGGACATAGCATTAAATCTAGTCCATGTTTGGGGGCGGAGAAGATGATAGGTATAGAAGCACGAAAGACCTTTTCTCAGAAGGGTGAATCTCTGTGTAGATTATGGAAAATCTACAAAGATATGTTTTCTCTTCTGGATATTTGCTTTTTCTTCATTTATTTATAGCAATATGGATTCATATGTAGGACTCATACATTTGTTTTATCCTTTGGATAATGCAATACTGTTCTTTAATGTGTTATTCAAATTGTTCTAGCTTTATTGGCCTCTTATTTCAGAGTCATTTAGCAAAACGAGCTCCTCATTTAGCTTAACATCATCAAAGGTGTTTGGCCGGAACTTAGTTTTGTGACATCAAAGGGCATTATTGTACCCTCATATTACAATTAGTAATAGTTTTTGTTCTGTGTGCTCAATAATTCACCAAAGTGGATTCCATTTTCCTTTATGTCCACTGGTAACAACTAAAGACACTTCCAAGAAAGCAAAACTATAGTGACTGTTACAAGGGGCCATGGCCCTAACATTTCAAAAATTCAAAATGATCTTTGGGAATGCAAGGAGGAAGGGGAAAAAAATTCCCACAAGATTCCATTCACTGTTCTATAGACTTCTTTGATTTCACTAGCAGGCTTAAGACAAGTGATGAATTTGGTGCATGGTAAGGTTAGTTGAGAAGGAAATGAAAACAGAGGTTTAACTGGAAGATTAGTGGACTTTTTACCGCTGGGCAATAAATGTCTGCTTTGGTCCTCACTAATCTGTTTCCCACATGCCTTGTGCCATTTGCTTCACTTAGGAAGAGTTTTTAGTGTTCCATCAGGAACTGTTCAAATCACTGTTTTGAGCAGTTTTTTTTTTTCCCCTGAATGCCCTCCTTCTAACCTATTTCTTTTCTCTAAGTGTATGTGCATAGAAGGTTGGTCAGAGGGGAAATTATGTTGATTAGGAAGCATGGTCCAATTAAAGCAGACATGATGGGGAAATTGCTTCAGAGTCCAAATATATAACTCCAGGATACAGAGGCCTCTTTAACACCTGCATAAGGAGTGTACAAATTTCATGCCTTGTAGCTCAGGGCAAAGAGAATGGATATCTAATAAATTTGCATGTAGAAAATGACAGGAGTCAGTTGAACAATAATATGTCTTACCAGGGTGGGAAAATGATGTTTTGTTTTTCTTTTCATGATGTGAGAAGTAGAAAATATGTAGTTTTTTAAAAGTAGAATTAAGAATAGAGAAAAGTAATTCATCTATAGAGCTTAGTTATTTCCCTGTATACTTGAGACCTCTTTCTTTCTCTTCCCTCTACTCCCACCCAAGTCTTTAGTTCTCTTATCTCCTTCCCTTCAGTTTCTAATGAACACTTGAATCTTAAGGTCAGTCATCAGCAGAGTTGTAAGTCTAAAATGATTTCAGCTTTGGGAAGGAGAGCGACAGAGGGGCAGGGGATGGAAGGAGAAATTGCTCATTCTGAAATGTCTTTTGAAATGCTCCTCATATACTCTCTGTCTAGTTTTGAGAAAGTTTCATAGTGGTCAACAGATTATGTAATCTGTTCATCCACTGATAATTTTTTGGCTTGGGGAGATTGCACAGGTATTTTGATTCTAGCCAGTCTCTAGTTAATAATCAATAGTCCTGTTGTCTAATGAAGTGATGGCCTTGACACCCTGGCCTTTGTGCAGTGTTAAAATAACATTGATCGCTATCATTATCATATGCCCTTGATATACTGAATAAGGACATGGATATCAATCTTAGACCAAAGTAGCATTTCATAAATCTTGTAGAAATAACCAGGTTTGTCCAAACAGGTACATGCTTCTTGACAGCAATGTGACAGAAGAGTCTAAGACACAGATAATTTATAATTTATCTCTAACTCCAGATTGAAGAAAACTCAAAAGTAATATTTAGTACAAAGCACTTCTTTATATGTCATACAGGACAAGGGAGGTTTTGATTTTCTTTTTTTTTATGGTAAATGGTGTTGGCAGAAATTCTCCTAGGGCACTTCTTGGGTGGGGGAGGAAATATTTAAAAATTTCTCTGGTTATCACTTTCTGATGTTTATTTAAATTTTCTTAACTTTTTTTTTTTTTTTTTTTTTTTTTTTTTTTTTTTTTTTTTTTTTTTTTTTTTTTTTTTTTTTTTTTTTTTTTTTTTGCATCAGGGTCTTGCTTTGTAGTTCAGGCTGGCCCTGAACTCACTATGTAGCCCAAGGCAAACCTTGAACTCAGCACTTCTCCTGCCTATGCCTCCCAAGGGCTGGGATTACAGGCATGAGCCACCACACCCAGCACCGTGGTATGTGGTATTGATTGCTGGTGGGCATGAGTCTCTACATGTGGTATTGTTATATGTGGTTACCAGGATTGAACCAGGGACCTTGCACTTGCTAGGCAGGCGCTGGAACCACTGAGCTAAATCTCTGGCCCAGACCCTAAATTTTCTTAACTTTTAAATAATAATTAATAAACACCATAGAATTTGCATACAGAAGAGGGAAAAGTTCTTAACCAGCTAGGTCGAGACACTGCCCAGGATAAGAATTTGTTTTCCAGCAGTGTCTTCACCAGAATCCCAAGTGTCGAACTTTTCCACTCAACTTGACATTTTCATCAGTTCATACAAACTTATCAGGGTATGGTAGGACGCTCCTGTGTCCCAGCACTTCAGAAGGCAAGGTAGGAGACTCACTACAAGTCTGAGGACAGTAGGGCTTTGCAGTGATTTCAAGGTCACCCTGAGCTATGACAGTGAGTCCTTATCTAAAAACCAAAACAGAACAAACAAAAAATTGATTCTTATAGAGAAATACAAGTTATTCATATAATTCTTCCACATGGGATAGTGTTGACTACTTAAAATGTTCCTATTTCCAAATATAAAATGATGCAAAATCTGGAGCACTGGACCAACATTTCAATTTAAAATATTTTCTTACTTTGGTAACATTCCTGTTCTAAAACTATTATTAATGTTTCACTGGATCCTTCTTCTCCTTTTTTTAAATGAATTTTTTATTGGTACATTTCAGGTGTACACACTGATCTCATTCATCATAGGGAACTCATTCTAGAACCTGTACATGATAAGTCTTTTTTAAAAATTGATTTCTTTCTTTTCTTTTCTTTTCTT